>JBAMAX010001324.1:0-20697 GCA_037043745.1 Chymomyza amoena
TCGCCGTCCGTCGTCCCGTGTGTGAAAATATTTAATTTATTATTTAATTTAATTTAATCCTCGAAAAAGAGTGTTAAAAGAGGTGAGTAAATATTATGTACATATGTGTGTGTTTATATATGTGTTTGTGATTTCATTGAACTAAATAGTCGTAGGGAAAAAAAAGTTATTGAAAAAATTGCTTCTATACAAAAAAAGTGTATAAATTTTTTTTTAACAATATATATGTATATCGGCGAAAATAAGTGAAGCGGACCACTTTTTTGGCGACCTTCTCCGATTTTGATAATTTTTACACAGTTGGTAGAGCTACTAGCCATGAGTAACCACGTCAAATTTTATTCAAAAATTTCTATTATTTATCGAGTTATCGATAACGGAATATCGGGTTTTTCCGGGTTTTTAATTTTTGGACTATTTTTTGATAAGCCATATCTTCTAAACGAATAAAGATATTGAAGCGAATTTTTTTACCATGATAGATAAAATATTAAATTTAAAAGAAATAAGTTCGATTTTTTTAAAGATTTTTTTTTAATTTTTTATAATTTTTTGGTTTAGGTTTTTAGTACCACCCGGCGAATTTGTTCAATATACGAATCTGGCTACCGAAGAAAATATGCCAACACCCCCATCACATTCCGCTGATGCAGATGCAGAAAAGCCCAGCACTAGCAGACACGCAAAGAAGGGGCAACCTGACACTGAAATGGGAAGACCCAAGAATTTGGAATTAAGGCGACTAATAAATTCTTTTACCAACAAACCGCATGTAGTATTCGATGTTAATGCAGAGGAGAATGCATGTGAGTATCTTCATTTTATACTGAATTTTAAATAAATATTAAATATTATAATTGCCCCTACATACAGCAATTCGTAGATCGAAGCGAGGCCATATTCCTATACAAAACACATGGGTGCACACAGAGTCGGATAGCTTAGCAGTACCTAGAACTCCTTTATGCAGCAGTACGCCGATAAAAAATGAAATATCAGATATACCTGCTAATCACGTTTCTACTGCCGGCAAGCGCAAACGGAATCAGCAGGACACAGGGTACGACGCGGAGACAGTCAAAAAACGTAGACGTACACAAGTCACCAAAGAGGTTAATCAAACTGAGCAGCAAACGGCGGAGGAGCAGCTGGATTGTGCCCAACCTAAGGAAGATCAATTGGAGCTCCTGCAATTGCTGCAGAAGCTGCGGCAATTGCTGCCGATGCAGGAGCAGTTGCAAATGAAGCAGCGGCAATTGCTGCAGTCAGCATTTGCTTTGACCCAGACTCAAAATTCTTCCACGCCCTTAATGGATACTCAACCTGGCAGTGAAGCAGTCAACGGTTCAACTGAATTTAAAAACATGCATGAGTGTAAGTTACCACAGTTCAATTTTAAATATATCGAAACTTTATCAATTGCTTTTGAATTTTTTAGTTTTGGCTTCTAATTTGTATTTCTCCAACGCTGACGACAACGATTATGCTTTTCATAATTCCGAACCCAGCGCCATTATGGGTTGTGTTAGTTTAAAAGCTTTAGATAATCGGCGTGGAACTTGTGTAAAGACGATGAATTTGGTAATTGTAGTTCACATATATCTGACTTTATTTTAGTACTCATAATCTTATTATCTTTTCAACTTAAATTTTAGTGTTATGTTGTACTACATGGTAAGGTTGAAGTATGTACTATGGGGCCCGACAGTAATGAGTGGGAACGCACCATTTTGAATAATGGCGGATCGGTTGAAATTGATATTGGTGAGTACTAACTGAATGCCATTGACATTAGACAAGTCCTAACTTATTAATGTAAACAAATTACAGGTGCACGCTATACTATAAAAAACTTAGTGGACGAGATGTGTGTGCTATTTTTTTTCCGTAAAGAGCCACCGCCGCAATCTGGCCAGTTATAGAAACTATATCTGCAACCAGATAGTTCTCTCTGGATAAGAAGCTTGAGGCTTCAAGCATGCGCGCTAAACTTCTAGTATTTGCTTTATTTTTAATAAAACATTAAACCTTATAATATATTGGCGCCAAAATCTATCTACATATATTAGCTTAAAGCTTTGCTGCATTATTTTTAGTATTAATAAGCAATAAATTGCCAGCTCCATACAAATTAGGCATAAAATGCAAGTTTTTAATACTTTAATAAATAACTAATACATAGTATCGTTAGCAAATTCCATTTAAAATATATGTATATAAAAAAAAATATATGTTTGCTCGTCATTTAAAAAAAAATGTTGATAAACTTTTACTTTGCAGTTAAGCCTTCGAGGGATCTTCAACAGCTGTGGCTGCGGCTGGCACAATCTCTTCTAGCGCTGGCTCTGCATTTGACTTTTCCGCAGGCACCACAGTAACCACATCGCTAGCAGCTGCCACCACAGCAGGCACCACCTTGGCAATCTCAGCGGGCTGTGCGGGCTTCTTAGGCGCAGGCTTTGCTGAGCCGTGTCCAAAAATGGCTTTCTCAATGCCCAAAATGGGCGACTCAAAGGCCAGCGTAGCGAATATGGACGCAGTCAGTGTTATGCCAAAATCATGCCACCAGCGCATTATAGCATCATAATCCGAAAAGTGTGTATCCGTTTGCAAACGTGCTGCATTCACCAGCTGCACAATTCTATGTATGACGTACATGCAGTAGGTCAGACGACTGAAACCAGTAAAGAAGCCCCAGGAGAGGAAGTCATTAATTAGGCCACCATGTCCGTTATAGCAGGCCCAGACAATCCAGCCAATAGACAAAGCCCAGCTAGTACGGCTGAGCGGTTCAAAGAAGGCGCCCTCAATTAGCGGCGAGTCAGGATTATCGGGCAAGATGCGCCAATAGGGACCCCACAAATCTGTCAACATGGTGCCAAAAGCCAAGATCCAGCCCGTTATGACCCAATGCTTGGCCAGCGGTATTTGACGACCACGATTGCGTGTAAACAAGAAGTAACCAAAGATGACACCAATCAGCCAAGTCGGTATGCGTGTGTGTGTGGGATAATAGGTCAAACGCTGACGCTGATCGACATTATGATCCTGCACACGGAACAAGGTAAAGTCACGGCTTATAAACGTAGCAAAAGTGCAGCCCAGGCAAAGTAGGCCAAAGATGATAATAGGTATAAGCGCCTTTTTGCCCCATTTCCACAGTGGTATAAGGAACAGCGGTGACAGGAAATATAATTGCGTATCCACAGCTAGATACCAGGATTGTGATATACACTGTAAGCAAAAAAAAAAAAACTTTAATAAATAAGTCCATTACCGCTCCAAAGATGTTAACTTACAATGCTGTAGGGAAAAGCATAGTTCTGCACATAGAGCAAAGTAGCCCACCAAGTGTCCGCACAACGTTCATCCTGTATGCCCAATTTGAACCACATGGGACCAGCGCCGGAGTACTTGTATAGCGACATTATATAAAGCACGACAACCGCAACAACTGGTGTCAAACGTATATAACGATGGAAATACATCATCTTAATGTTTAGCCTGCCCTTGGTGCGTTCCAGCTCACGGAAGGCGCCCCAGCACATCAATAGACCCGACATAAAGAAGAACGTATCCACACAAAGCGAACCATTTTGCACCAGCATGGAGAATGGCGTTTGTACCCAAGTATAGAATTTGTTGCGATTAATATGCGGCAAGTCATAGAAGGTCATATAGCCATGGCCAAAGACGACCCACATCATGCTGAAGCAGCGCAGACCGTTCAAGCAGTGAATAACATTCGGACTATTAACTTTCTTCACCGTAAAGATTTTGGGTGCATTGGTTAGCACTGAGAAGGCTGTAAGCAGCGGTGACTTGGGTGCTGGAAACGAGAGTTGGTTAGAAGTTAGAGAAGATTAGACTGATGTGGTTTAAGCCAACTTACCGCCTTTACGTGTTTGCATATAATCATAAATACTGCTGGCTATCATAAAGAATATGATCAGCGAAAAGAAGACGCTGTGGAATGGAGGGAGTGAATGGTTATTGTTGGAACTGGTTCCAAGTAACTGCTGTTTACTTACATAGCAAAAATGTCCACGCCGCGTAGCTGTATAGGTGCATCATATTTGCACCACTTTTGCTGTACCAACTGCTGATTCAGATTAATCACATCGTTGCCGTAAAGCTTACCCAGCATAGCTTTAAGCAAGTCATCGGTTACTTCAGCACTGCAAGAACTAGGCACACAAACGCCCAGTTCAAAGATCTCAGGATCTTTTTCCTGATAACTTATGGCACGTTCAAACGGCTCAAATTCCTGATGACGTTTCTTGACATTCCTATAGAACTGCGTAATGTTCAGACGCGTCAGGCAGTATTGACCACGTATTTCATCACCATAGGTATTCGTTGCAGCCACACATTCCTCGTATTGACCCATGCTTATGGAGTGGCCCCAGAAGAAGCCCATAGGCAAACGACCCCATGTATCGGGAACTATAAGGCATAAAATATATTTGTAGTATTTATAGCTAATTCAATTATTTGGAGTACATGTTTTGGATTGGACAGCCACAAGTTGCAATGTCGCACTATCGTGGCGTAGCTGTCAATCAAAAGTGCGCACTTAAAACCCCCACCAAACCCATTTTAGCCCGATTGATATCAACGGCTGACCGTTGAAATTCTACAGCCGTATATAGTGCCAACTGATATTGACTATTGACTACTTGGACTCCATGAGATTGCAAAATTATGGAGGTTCTATAAATAAAACAAATCAAATACAAATTTTTGTAAACAAAATAAAGCGCAAATGATTGCAACTATTAATTACGGAATCATGAGGGCTTTAAGGGCCTAAGTTCTTGTGGTTAAGTGGGTCTAAGCGAAAGTAAGGAGGTGGGACTGTTGACTGTTTCTAGTGCGGCTATGGCGGATGTGCAAAAAAAAACAGCTGCTATGAGTGGATCGGAGATCTACAAAGGCAGGCCAAGCGGTTTCTCAGTTACCATGCTGAAAATCCAACAGTTGCTTAAGAATTCCCTTGGAATACCAAAGGGTTTATTTAGTGGCACTGCAGGATTAAAACAAGTGCTGGCCCAACCGTATTAGTGTAGATCTCTGGAACGTTACTAATCAGAAATCTGCGCCAGCGATGGATTGGGCATACACTCCGAAGATCCAACGAGAACCTCGCACGACAGGCATTTCGTTGAAACCCGCAGCGGAGAGGTTGTTGCGTTGGTGCGCCAGCAAAAACATGGAGAAGATCAATTGATCATGAACTACCAGTCGCCAGCTACTCATGGAGTGATATCTGCCGTGAGTCACGTAAAAGAGTATGGTGGAGGCCCTATGCTTCACTGGAAGTCGAGAAAGACAGAAGAAGAAAAAGGCTGCAGTCATTGTAGGACTCATAGCCACTTTAGTAATCTTTGCACTTTAATCAAAATTCGAATGAGAATGTGACCAAGAAGCGGGTTTGATTATGATTGATTGATCCTGGGGATGCTCCGGCAGACTCAGCACTCAATTCCTGCTCTTAACTCCATGTGGTGCACCCTGGTAACCTAAGCAACCTTGATGAAGATAGGGTAACCAACCCGTGTGGAAGTGTTGGTCAGGGATAACAAGAAGGGGGGCTCTAATATTTTAGGCTATTCCAACATGCTTAGTCTACGGGTTAACAACAATGGAAACACTATTCCAAGAGGTTATCGTCTTTATAGGAGAAATCCTCCTGCTTCGGCAGCTGGCACAAGGATTTTGGAAGTGCCGATGAATGAAACCAAGAGGCCCTATGCTCCTTAAATCATCAATTCCTTTTGTCCCGAATGGAACATAGAACCATAAATACAATTTTTATTAAATTGATTTGAATTGCATTAAGTTGAACTGAATGATTTGAATAAAATTGAACTGAGCTGCAGTGAAGTTGAATTAAATTGAATTGATTTAAATAAAATTCAATTGAATCGAAATGCATTGAATAGCTGTGAATTGAATTGAAGCCACAGAAAACATAGAAAAAATGCAGTTTTAACGAAAAACCTTTTAGTTTTTAAAATAAAAAAATGCAGGCAGGCCTTAAGGATAAACTTTACTATTTACCACATTGCTATTAAATCCGGTATACTGTTTCCGAAGTCCAAAAGACTTAAACTTGCTTAATTTTATAATATCTTCATATACAACGATTTTTGTATAAAAAACTAGTTTTTGACCGGATGTTCCTATATATATGAACATGTAGCTATGTATTTAATTGCTTCCTTTTGTCCAGAATGGAACATAGAGCGTGGCAACTAAATGAACTTTAAATATTGTATTAAATTGAGTTGAATTCCATTTAGTTGAATTGACCTGAATTGCAGTAAAGTTGAATTAAATTGAATTGAGTTGAATGCAAATAAAATGTAAGAAAAATTGAATTTCAATTTCAAAACCTTTTAAAATAAATATATAAAGTATAGGCGTACGTTAAAACGGGGCGTAGCCGACTTTGGAATACCCTATTCCGGCTACCACATTGCACTTAAGTCCGGATTGCTTTTGTTTAGGTTATTTTTATAAACAAACAAAAAAAAATCTTACTTAAAGTCGGGCGCGTATGACGATGGGATACCCTGTACCACTAGCTTTCAATAAAATACGGTTCCTTCATAAAAAACCAAAAACAGAAGAATTTTTAAGCAAAAAATTTTTTTTAAACAGATCGTTCCTATGGCAGCTATATGATATAGTCAACCGATTTCGATCAAATTTGACACAGTGATTTAATACATTAAAAAAGATTTGAATGCCGAATTTAGTTTAAATATCTTAACAAACAAACAAAACACAACGAATTTTGTATAAAAACGTTTTTTTGGAACGATTCGTCCTATGGGAGCTATATGATATAGTCAACCGATTTTAATAAAATTTGATGCAATGCTTAAGAACAATAAAAAACTATCAAATTTAATTCCAATATCTTCACAAACAAATGAAGCACAACAAATTTTGTTCAAAAATCGATTTTTTGGAAGATCGGCCCTATGGGAGCTATATGATATAGTCAACCGATTTTGTTCAAATTTAGCACGTTGCTTAAATGCTCTAAAAAAATTTCCAAAAGCCAAACCTATTTACAATATCTTTATTAAAAATCGAAATATAGCGAATTTTGCTTTAAAAAAGTTATTTTGGCCGAACGGTCCTATGGGCGCTATATTATATAGTTAACCGATTTTGATTAAATTTGGTACAGTGCTTGGAAACTATAAAAAACTTTCGAGTGCCAAATTTGGTTAAGGTATCTTCATAAACAAACGAATTATTCAATTAAAATTTTTTTTTTTTCGAGGTCGTCTGAAACACCCCTATGGGAGCTATATAATTTAACCCCCATATCAAAAAAATAAAATAAGCTTTTCTCCTATGGAATATAATGGGATCTAATGTGAAAGTTTGGTTACTCTAGCTCTTACCATCTCTGGGATCTAGGCGTTCAAAAAATTTTCAAAGTTTTACAGGTAAAAGAAAAGTTTTTGGCGTATTTTATGTTGACTGATTTTGTTGAATTTCAGTCAATCCTTTTATATAATTTAATTATGTCAAATTATTTACCTAATATACCTGGATAGATTGTAAATAAAATAAACAGATCCTTAATCTTGTTTGAATACGATTCAATTTAAACTGTTTCAACTTAATTCAAATCAATTCACTGCAATTCAACTCAATTGAACGCATTCAACTAAATGCAAATCAACTGAATACGTTCAACTAAATGCAATCAATTCAATTGAATGCATGCAATTAGATGCAATTTAGTTCAATCGAATACAAATTTTAAAGTTCCGCCGCACTTAACAAAAATTTAATCAAAATCGGTAGACCTTGGCCACCCTAATTAGTTATAATAAAAATCTAAGGACATCATTTAGTGCCTGTTGTTCTGAATGCAAAACTTGAACACTGTCATTCACAATTGATTGATTGAAATTGACATTGATTCAATGTCTGGTTGCACAGTGGGCCAAACTCTTTTATAACAAACACGAATATATTTCTCCGCTTTATTTCTAATTTCGGGAATCTTTTGTTATCGTTGTAACACTCAGAGGCACTGTTAATATTTTTTTTTTGGGAATAAATCCATTTTGCAATCTCTAAGTGGCCATTAAATTTTGATTTCGTTATTAAATCATAAAAAAATATTCCATAAAAACACTTGCACAACACTTGCTGCTGCTCTGGTTGACCTACTATTTGGGGGCTACTTTATAGGTTTTGGGGTATACGATATACTTGAGGCTTACATTCGAGCGCCCATTCCTCCATATTATCGATGGCATCGCGTATGCGTGTTAAATCCTGATTACAACGCTCAGTGTCGTACTCACGACGATCCGCCGTCGTCGTCGAGGTGATGCCCGATCCGAAACCGGTAACATTTGCCAGGGCTGCACGTTCCGCGGCCAGCGCAAAGAACTGATAGGCCAGACTGCTGTGCATCGGAGTCGAGTGACCCGTCAGCAGCGCATTCTTATTCGAGATGGAGTGTGGCAAGGAGAGATGTGCACTGGTCATGCCGCTCATCATGGCCAGCATTAGCGCCAACGCGCCGATGCACATGAAACACCCGCGCCGCGCCATAATCCTTTCAACAAACAAAAAAAAAAAATTGATTCTATTTCGTTGCGAGTTTTAGTTTAGAGCGCGCCGGTCAGTTGAAGTGCGCGTTTGGAAACTAATTGTGGAGCAAAATGGAGACCGGTAGCTTTTATAGAATATTTGTTATAGTGAAGTGTGAAATCTATCTAACGCCTCAAAAGATTTGGTTTTATTGATAAGCAGAAGGCGCGTACGTTAATCAAGTTCGATTGACTTGAATTGAGTTTATCGCTGGATTTGGTTGGTTTTGGGACCATGGAAATACCTGGCGTAAGACATGGCTGTAAATTATATATGAGGTCTGTAGATTTTTTTTTAATTAAATTAGGCGGAAATTCCTAAAATGGCGCAAGCGCTGCGTACAGTGGTGGAACTTGGGTAGGGTATAGGTAGCGGCCCCCCTTAAGTGACTGTCGTGTAATGGACAGACCGGTTAATTAAGCTCCCTTGAGGCTCCACTATGCTCCAGTGGGAGTCGAGGATGACGGTAGCAGCAGAAGCACCCCTCTCGACGACTCTGCTTGTAATTAGACCAAACATTGCCCTAAAGCATTACCTCATTTTAAATATTTAACTTTGAGCTTAAAATATATTTAATTCATTTACGTACGTAATATATATATAGTACGGAGTGATATATATAAATCAATGGCAAAAGTTTTTTTTTAATCTTATCGGCAGCGTATTTATAGATTACTTTGCCATTTGGGATCCGTTTAGGCCAACGCACACTTGTGCTTTATACTCTGTACATATATATATGACAACGATTACGTCTAAAATAAATCTTAAGCTCAGGAAATAAGCCCATAATTGGCTAAACAATAAACTCAGGGTCTGTCACTTTCCATGATATTTCAAGTGTTTTTTTTTCTACTAAGTAATTTCATTCTGGTGGTTGACGAATATTTTCACCAGAACTATAGCTATAGGGTTCATCCCGAAAGCTTGGCTTGTGTCTTCCCAAGGCAGGGAAGGCTACTCACTCTCTTACAAATGATTTTCATCTTAAAACGATGGAAAGACTAATTGGCCTCCAACTAAGGAACACTATTCCTCAATCTCAAATGTCCGACTCACAGGCAGCTCTACTGAGACGGTTCTACATTCGGTGATTTCGGGAATTGAGAAGTCACTTCATCATAAAGAATTTTCACTAGTGGTCTTTCTAGACATTGAAGGTGCCTTTAATAATATCACTCCCAACACCATCACAGACGCACTGAGGAAATTCAGTATGGATTTACGGCTAGTCAGCCTTCTTCTCTTCTTCTTCAATGCCCATTTGCTGTTAGGCGTCGCGGTTGCCTCGGGATATCCATCTTCTCCAATTAGGTCGGTTCCGTCTCTCTCTCTGTTCATCTCCGCCAGGGTTCTGACCCTCATCCTTCCCACATCCTGGATGCGATTTTCCCAAGTTTTTCGCGGTCTTCCTCTCGGTGTATTGCCTTCCGTTCTCATTTCCAGTGCCTGTTTGGCTTTTCTTGACTCATCCATCCGATGTAGATCGAGTCAGCCTGATTGCTCAAATGCAGAGTCATACAAGCCTCTCTTGGCGCTTCCAGTATCGTAAAATACGTAAGTAGGGGAACACCGCAAGGCGGAGTCCTGTCCCTTTAATAATGTCACACCCAACACCATCACAGACGCACTGAGGGAATTCAGGATGGATTTACGGCTAGTCAGCCTCATTGCTCAAATGCTGGGTCATCCAAGCCTCTCTTGGCGATTGGCTTGTAAGATACGTAAGTAGGGGAACCCCGCAAGGCAGAGTCCTGTCCCCCTTCCTTTGGAACGTTGCCATAAATGGACTTCTGCATGCTCTGAAGGGGAGAGAATGCAAAATAAATGCATGCGCTGATGACGTAGCAGGTTCCTTCTCGGATAAATACCCCCAAACTCTCTACGAGCGTACGACCAACGCACTGCGTACGCTCTCAGAAAGGGCCACGGCCAGCGGATTGGGGGTAAATCCAAATAAGACAAAGCTTATGCACTTCACCAGGAAGTATAAATATCCTTCTCTTATAAATCCCAAGCTTAAAGGTACGATCTAACCATTTAGCGACTCATACAGATACCTCGGGTTAGTCCTAGACAGCAAATTGTCCTGAAACCTGAATACAGAAGATCGAAGAAAAAAGGCCACGATCGCTTTATACACTTGCAAGAAAGCCATGGGACTTAAATGGGGCATCTCCACAAATATAGTTCACTGGCTGTACATTGCCATTGTCAGACCTATGCTGATGTATGGAGTCTCGAACTGGTGGCCAACCTTAGATAAGGGGACCAACCTTAAAAAGTTAAGTAAGGTTAAGCGAACCGCCGAAATTACCATTAGTGGTGCTCTACGCTCCACTCCAAACGATGCTATTCTAAACCTCCTAACACTGAACAAAGAGGGGAAACAACCATTTCCATTCTATCACCTTTACGCATGAGAGAGGCAAAAAAATGGAATGACCAAGATTTTGGTCATGTAAAGATTCTTAAAGGGAACCCACTTATTCCTGGGAGTATAGACTACTGCATACCACAGGAACATTTCACAACCAAATTCAGAGCCTATTTTTTATTCAGGGAGGATTGGAACATAGGTGTACCAGGCCCAGCGGGCTCGATAAAGATATATACGGACGGATCCAAACTAGACGACGGTGTAGGCGGAGGTATCTATGTTGAAGCACTCAACGTTAGAACTGCATTCCGACTCCCGAAACACTGCAGGGTTTTTCAGGCAGAGGTCACATAAGAAACCTTTCAAGCAGAGAGCGGCTAGACTTATTGAGACCTTGGACGGAAGTCCAAGAAACATAGTAATTCTGGTCGACAGTCAGGCTGCAATCAAAGATTTGTCATCGCATACCATAAATAGTAAACTAATTCGTAGCACGACCCTAGTGCTCAACCGTATCCATCACCACTCAATGACCCTCTGCTGGGTTCCAGGTCACTCAGGTGTCTCTGGTAACGAGGCGGCGGACGAGTGCGCAAGGAACGGCTTATCGCTGGCAGCTAACCTTGCGGTTA
This sequence comes from Chymomyza amoena, assembly GCA_037043745.1. Taxonomy (NCBI): domain Eukaryota; kingdom Metazoa; phylum Arthropoda; class Insecta; order Diptera; family Drosophilidae; genus Chymomyza; species Chymomyza amoena. Next base: position 11,647 of record JBAMAX010001324.1, read on the forward strand.
CGGCCATTGAAAGACCATTACAGGACGTCGTATCGCAAATCAGGGAGACGGCATCGAATATGGTGTCCGGTTGTCGCATCTCCTGAGCACTCTGGCCGAAATATGAGCCAAAACGAATATCTGAACTCCTAGGATGGCTGAGAGGTTGCACGTTTCCCATCCCTCATTTGAGATGAGAAAGAAACAGAAAGCATCCAACACCTGCTATGGGACTGCCCGGCGCTTCATAAAAGACGAACCCAGTTTCTGGGTAAACCATTCTTTAAGGATCTGGGTAGTCTAGCCTATCTGCCCATAGCGATTCTGGCTGCTTTCGTCGAACCCTCATGAGAGATTTAGCGGATTAAGGATGTACAATTTTTGATCCTTCTCCACTAGTCCTCCCTTTCTTCAATTATTTTTCCAAAATAAGTAAAAACAAAATGGCGCCTATAGCGATTTACAAGTACATAAAATACATCGATGTTACTTTCAGCACTAGCATGGATATAGAATTAAATAAGGCTGGCAGGATGGCAAGCGAGCCCTTATAAAATATTTATTTTTTTTTTTAGAAAAAACTGTTTTTAATATATGTAATTAAAGAAAATTTCAATAATTTTATTTTAAAAATGGCAGTGACTACTTAAAAAAAAAAACATAATTCATGGAACAACTTAAGAAAATATCGAATTTTCTATTTCTAGATTATTATTCTTATAAATATTATTATAAATTATGTACTAAGAAGATTTTGGCATTATTTTTATAGATAATACAATATTCATATGATTTAATTATGTCAAATATAGATTATTGAATATTTTTTTATTAGATTAAAATTGGTGCGCTCTCGTTGAATCCGGCACTGCCTCTATGAGCTGTATCAATATAACAACCTTGAATGGCCTGAGGGGCCATCAATTGCATAACGATCATAACGTCAATGATCAAAGTACAAACCAAATCAAAATTTCAAAACACTTCAACTTAAAAATCAACCATTGTCAAAAAAAGAAAACTAATACCAACAAAGAACTTCGTTGGGGCCAAAATCTATTATCGAAAAGATTTCCCAGAAAACAAACCGTATTACGCTTTAAAAAATAAATGGTCTCATATATGATTTACGATCGATTTCTGCACGGACGAGTCGACCGACCCAAATGCAGCGGAAGTGCGCGGGCATAAAGTCGTCTAATCTCTATGGGCAATGACAAAATGGCGTTTCGGGTCGAAACTTTACGACTGACTGTACTTTGGACCCCGAAACAGCTGCTGTTCATATCTGTTCCATAGCTTGTGTAGCTTGTCATCCATCCCAATGATAGATAACGTCCGAAATCAATTACGTTTGATTTCGCCACTCCAATGGCTTAATTAAATCATACGGCATAGTATGGATTAGGCATAACTAAAGACCGAATATTGGTATACCCTTAAAAAAGACTAGAAATTGTTGCTTAAGAAATGTATCAACTGAGAGTTTTCGTTTTCGAAAGTTTTTTTGAATTAGTTGCGAGTTTCCTTTTATTTTTTTGTTACTGGTATTATATAATTCCCATAGGGTTTCTTTTTTTGAATACGTAGAAATAAAAACCGAACTCTTCGTTGCACAATTTTTATGTTAAAGCATTAAGCTCTGAGCAGTTTATCCAAATTTATGCAAATCGGTTTACTATATCATATAGCCCCCATAGCATAGTTTGGTCAAAAAAAAAATGTTTTCGTATCATAATTCCTTTGTTTTTCGTAGATTTATGATGATCTCGTAATCTCGATCTTTGGAGTACCTCAACAATGATATGGAATATCTCAAAATCCTACGCGCCCGATTTTGAAATTAATTTTTTTATTTGCATAACAAAAACTAAACTTTTTTTTTATTTTTAAATATTACCAGTAGTAAGTTAAAGGTTTATTTAATTAGGAACTTTGTAATATGTTTTATATCGTTAGGATTGGCCGACTTAGTAGATTAGGCAGCTATAATTTTTTAATAATTAATTTTTTATAAATTATAAATAAAAAATTATTTATGTTATAGCATTTAATAATAATTAAAAAATAAATAAATAAAAAATTGGCATTGACCAACTGAGTAGCTTGGGCAGCTAAAATATTAATAAAAAAAAATGTATTTTAGTGCATTTAATAATAATAAAAAAATAAAATAAAATAAAAAAAATTACGTTAAAGCAGTTAAAAATAATTCAATAAAAATAAATAAAAAAATTAGCATTGACCAACTGATAAGATTGGGCAGCTACAATATTAATAAAAAAAATTATATATGAGCATAAAATAATAATTAAAAACAAAATAATAAAAAATTATTTTAGAGCATTTAATAATAATTTAATAAAAATAAATAAAAAATGAGTATTGAACAACTGAGCAGCTTGGGCAGCTAAAATATTAATAAAAAAAATTTATGTTAGAGCATTTAATAAGAATTAAAAAAAAAATAAAATAAAAAAAATTACGTTAGAGCAGTTAAAAATAATTCAATAAAAATAAATAAAAAATTAGCATTGACCAACTGAGTAGCTTGGAAAGCTACAATAAAAAAAATTATATTAGAGCATTTAATAATAATTTTAAAAAAAAATAATAAAAAATTATGTAAGATCATTTAATAATAATTAAAAAATAAATAAAAAATTAGCATTGACCTACTGAGTAGCTTGGGCAGCTACAATATTAATAAAAATATTTATGTTAGAGCTTTAAAAAATAATTTAAAAAACATAATAAAAAAAATTATGTTAGAGAATTTAATAAAATTAAAAACAAATATAAAAAATTTGCATTGACCAACTGAGTAGCTTGGGCAGCTAAAATATTAATACAAATAATTTATTTGAGCGCATTTAATAATAATTAAAAAAAAAATAAATAACAAAATTTACGTTAGAGCATTTAATAATAATTTAATAAAAATAAATTAAAAATTGCATTGAGCAGCTACAATATTAATTTAAAAAAATTTACGTTAAAGCATTTAATAATAATTAAAAAAAAATTAAATAACAAAATTTACATTAGAGCATTTAAAAATATTTTAATAAAAATAAATAAATAATTTACGTTGGAGCATTAAATAATAATAAAAAAAATAAATAAATAACAAAATTTACGTTCCAGATTTAAAAATATTTTCATAAAAATAAATAAAAAATTAAGCATTGGCCAACTGACGCGCTAAAACTAATTAAATACAAATATTTTAACACCTATCACAATTTTTAATTTAATTTTGATTCCTTTTTGCATAATTTTATTTTCTTATGTCAATTTAACAAAAACTAAAAAATAATAATTATCTAATTTTTTTTAAATTATTATAAGAGTTATGGACCCTGATCAAAATATACTAAATAAATATTATTATTAAATTCACAGTAAAAAAAAAATGTTGGGTTCATTGTTGTCTTAGCTATTTTTGTACATTTATTTTTTTTAAATTAATTTATATTTTATTAAAAAACTTTTGGACTTTTTGAATGTATAACATTCAAAGGGACCACACACACTCCTATAAAAAGATACACTTAATAAACTTAATTACAGCCACGGTCGTAGCGAGAAAATCCGGACTCGGGGGAATCTGAGCCGGCCCCACTATTACTCCTTTAGCTTGAATCACGACAGTACGATATTAATACCTCTTTCCCCTACCACCTCCCGTCGTATTTAATAACAGCACAAGCAATTATGTATATTAAAACTCGCTTATAATTCACAACTGGTTTACACAAGAATCGCCCTTAATATGCAGCTTTGCTATTGACATTTGTTATATTTGATTAGTATATTATATTTGAATTGTTTTTGAATCTTGTTGATATTTTTTTTATGTTTTGGATCTTGAGCAAGTATTGCAAGTGATCGTTGGGGGCCTAAAATTTTTTGTATAAACAGTTTTTCAATATGAACGCTACAAAAGTTTTTTTTTATTAATAAAAATAATGTATGTTTGAGCATTTAAAAATAGTTTAATAAAAATAAAAAAATTATGTTAAAGCATTTACTAATAATTTAATAAAAATAAATAAAAAAAAAATTTCCAACTGAGAAGCTTAGGCAGCTGCAATATTAATAAAAAAAAATAAAATTACGCTCTAACGTAAAAATAAAAATATTTTACAGTCTGTTAAGTAAGGAGCGTGTACGGCATTATCCGTGGTCGGTAAGGAGTAGATCTCTAAAAATTCGTTTACGAGTAGACATAAGCTTTGCTTTTGACGCACTAGTAAAAAAGTTCGATTGGAAGTCAAAACTTTGTCAGAAAAGTACGTTAAGCAGAATGAGTACTGCATATGCAGAACGCATGGAGTCAGTTTTTCTCTGCACCCAACCAAAAGGACCCAAAATGTCCTATGCAGCGGCGGCAAAATATTTGAAAAAGTCGAAGACATTTGTCCAGAAGTGGGTGCAACGCTACAAGCAGCCGAAAAACGTCAATGAGCTTCACGATCATGGCTCAACAGGAAGCGTGATTAAGAAGGATGAAAAAGTGATCTTGAGTTTGTTTTCGCGGAATCCTGGCTTAAGTTTGGGTGCAGGGCAAGCAAAATTGAAAAAAGGGTGTAGATATATCGCACATAACGATTCGAAACCATTTTCAAGCAAATAATTTGAATTGGCGAAGCACTTTAAAGAAACCACTGTTGTCCGACAAACACCTTGCAAAACGACTGGCTTGGGCAACAGAAAACATTGATTGCGCTTGGAGCAACGTACTTTTCTCCGACGAATCTTCTGTTTGGGGTTATTCTAGCATACCACGGGCCTGATCTTTGTCTTCAAGTAATTTTGTCCAGCGCACCGTTAAACACTCTATAAAAATTCATCTTTGGGGATGCTTCTCAAAAAAGGGTTTCGGCTCTTTGCATCTCTTCACAGAGAACCTGAATGCTCCCAGGATGTTCGAAATTTATCGAAAAGCTTTATTACCGACTGCCAAAAGTCAATTTATCAACAAAAAAGAAGATTGGATTCTGCAGGAAGATAATGACCCCAAACTCCGCAGTCGTCTCTGTACCGACTGCAAGCGCGAAAAAGGAATCGTCACCTTGAATTGGCCTGCACAGTCCCCTGATGCGAATCCCATCGAAAACTTCTGGGCCATCATCAAGCAAAAGCTTCGAGGAAGATCCACATTTACTTTGAAACAGCTTTCCTGAGAAATTCGACGCATTTCGAGAGCGCTTCCCGTCGAATATGCTGAAGATTTGGTGGAAAGTATGCCGCGGAGATGCCAGGTGATTATTGACGCTGGTGGTGACTGTACATGTTATTGATATAATTGCGTCATGCTTCGGAACATGGAGAATAAATTGATGTAAAGAAACTTTTGTTTAAATCAATTTTTTATGTTAGTTATGCCGTACACGCTCTTACCTAACAGACTGTATATTTATATATTTTATTTTTATATTTAAAAATATTTTAATAAAAATAAATAAAAAAGTTAGTATTGGCCAACTGAAGCGCTAAAACTAATTAAATACAAAATACTTCCGTTTATAAATATTGTTTTTAATTAAATTATTAAGGTAAGGGGAACCAGTATCTCCTATGTGCTCCTGCAGCCCATTTGTTTTTCCTGGTTTTGAATGTGGACCAAGCAATACCACAAAACGGCGCAGGAGATGTAGTCAGGGTGCTAGATCGTCAGTGATCGTATTACCATCCACTTCTAAATGTCCAGGTAACCAACATAGAACGACTTTGTTCCGGGTGGACAGGGTTTGACCTTCAAACTACCTAGTTATGGCATTCTTTAACCATCCTGGAGGAGATGCTCCAGGATGATCATGACCTAATAGCAGCTTGTCGGGACTGAAAGGTGTGGGCAAACCGAGTCCTTAATTTCGGTACCACGGGTTCAGTATACGTCCAAGCGTACTCATTGAGATCGGCCCCCTTGTGGGAGCATCGTGGTGGCTGTGGTTGAAATCGAAATCGCGGGTAGAGTCAGCTTGGTTCGGCGTGGTGTTGCGATCTCAACCGGGTGCTGCTAGCCATAAAGCAGAAGAGATGATAGATACATCTCGCCCCTCACCAAGGGGGAACTGCATGCCCGACAACATGCTTTCAAATTGGTACCAAAGAAATATCAGTCTCGGCTGATTGCTCTGAGGGGCGTTAGTTGGCGCATTAATCCAGACTCATTGTGTTATATGTACACTCAAGTTGCATATTTGAGCGCCATGGTTTTAATCCTGCAAAGGATCATACCACGTTAAATAAAATCCGGAAAGATCTGGTTATCATGTAAATTCTTTTTCTTATGTGGCCATAACAACCCGATTACCGGGTTACGGCCTGCCTTAAAACATCACTCCAGGCGCCTCTGCATGGCGCGCGCCCTCTCCAGTTGGTCACACCGAGCGAAGACAGGGCCCCTTCCACTTGGTCTTTCCAACGCAAACACGGTCGCCCTCTCCGCCGACGGCCGCTGACTACCGCATCGAACACACGTCTAGCTGGAGCATCCTCGTCCATCCTAACGACATGTCCGAGCCAGCGAAGCCGCTGCATGTTGATTCGCTGAGCAACGTCCATGTCGTTGAAGAGCTCATACAGCTCCTGGTTGGTGCGGATGCGGTAGTCATCGCCAACTCGAATAGGACCAAAGATCTTGCGCAGTACTTTCCTCTCGAAAACTCATGTAAATTGCGAACTTAAATTTAACGTATACTTAATTTCAACAACTTAAATTTCCACATACGCCAAATGAAGCCTTTACCACCATTTTCCATTTAATGACAGTTGCGGTTAATAAAAATCAGTCAACCATATATGCCGCCTACGTTCGATTTCACGGTCAACAGTTTGATTTTACGCCTACACACTGCAACAGTTGACGTATACTTAATATGCATAGCCAGGATATGCCGCCAACGCCGCCTTTCACATCCAAAATGGTAAACAATTTTCCACAATATTTCATGACAATTTTTGCTAATGAAATGCTATTGAAATTCATATTGCGCATACGCCATATTGCAACGGACAGGACAATCGATATTCATTCATTTTGCGTGGACTTCATTTTGCTATTGAACATTTTCCGGGAAAAACTCGCAACCAGGACATATGAGGACATGATTTTCAATACAAAATGTCAAACAGTTGCATTCATTTGACCTTGGCCGTGGCAAGCTCATAATTACCCTTGGCCGTGGGTAGATGTCAATGTTGTCATGCATTTGTTGACCACGAAAAGTCCTTTGAGTCCTCTGAGTGCAGCTAAAAATAGCACAAAATGTCATCTGTGGTAAACAAGCAATCAAGCGTGGACTTAATTGAATATGCTTGGCACGTATGTTGCAGCTACTGGTTGGTAGCCATATAGCAATATAGCAACATTTTCCGGGAAATGCATTTTCATCAAGTTCCATGCAAGCTGCCCACATGCAAAATTAATATTGAGTTCCAAAGAACAGCAATTTTGCTGTGTGTGTGGGCAACATTTATGTTTTGCTATCAATTTTCCGGAAAAGCAATTAGATTTATATTACACATACGCCATGTTGCACACACAAAGTGAGAGTTAATTATAGAATTGTGAAATTTCTGTGTAAAACTGAATCCATGTTATTGCAATAAAACAACAAACAACTGACTTCAGGCAGCTACAAGTTGTTGTAGATTTTTACTAAGCGTATACTTAATAAAATTTACGTAAAGTTTACAAAGTGCAAAATTTTAAAAACTTGTAAATTGTTAAGTTTCTTGAGAGGAGTACAAGGCTGCTCTCACTGACTACAACAAGGACATCAGAAGCTCTAAAAGGGAAACCTGGAAGAATAATAATGTCCAAAACCTTACAGAGGCGGCTAGACTTCAGCGAGTCATGGCCAAAGAGTCCTTAAACGGGGTGGGTCTGTTGGGCAGGAGTGATGGTTCCTTCACTTCAGACCGTAGGAAAACTTTGGAGCTGAGATCCTGCAGCGGAGATCCCCAACTCTCAGATTGGATCGAGCCAGAATGTCTGGCACTATTTTCGATGCCGACAAAGTAAGATGGGCAATTGGCTCCTTTGAACCTTTCAAGGCACCTGGTGGGGACGGAATTTTCTCAGCACTTCTCCAGAAATGTCTGAATATCATCCTAAACCCACTGATTTGTCTGTTTGGAGCAAGCTTTGACTGGGGATACATAACTCACTCTTGGAGGAGAGTACTGGTTGTCTTCATTCCCAAATCTGGCAACAGGCCAATAGACAAGCCCAAGTCATACAGACCAATCAGTCTAACCTCATTCCTTCTGAAAACAGTAGAGAGACTTCTCGATCTGCAGTTTGCATATTCTAAAGGGAAGTCAACAGAGATTGCTTTACACCACCTAGTTAGAAAGATTGAAAACGCTTTCGCTTGTGCGCATTCCTGGATGTCGAGGGAGCTTTCGACAACACTGACTTTGGTTCTATCTCTAGAGCGTTGGCCCGCAAGAACATAGAACCAAATGTGACCGCATGGATTGAATCCATGCTCCGACAGAGGGACATAACTTCATCTCTAGACGGTACAACAGTCAGCATAAGACATGTTCATTCGCGCATATCAACAACACCCAGTTCGAGCGAAGGACACATCCTTCGAACTGTGGTGTCGCATCATCAGCGAATTCGACTACGACATCGATAATCGCCTGTTTGATCCGAACCATTTGCTCGGAGGTAAGAACTGCAGCGTTTGAAATGAAACCCAGCTTGATGTCCTTGACTGCACTGCTGTAGGACATCTTGTTTGACGCGACATGAGTCTGTTTGGGTTTCTTTGTCGCCGTATGTGGCGACTTATCGTCAGATCGGCTTCTCTTGACCTGTGTCGCAGGGGGTGCCGATTTGATGAAAGCCAGAGCTTCTGCTCTGGAGAGTCCTTTGCGAAGAGCAACCCTGAGGAGTCTCTTATCGCGGGAGTTGAGGGTCTGGAGAGTGGCTCCGATACTGGTGCCAGACGACTCCTGTGAGACTAAACTCACATTGTCATCTCCGTCAGAGACCAGGAGTTCATCTTCAGAGCTGGAAGCCGATACCTCGAGCTGTCGAAGAACACG
>JBAMAX010001325.1:0-116063 GCA_037043745.1 Chymomyza amoena
TTGCGCGCGAAATGTTTAAAATACAAACAAAACATTTTGTATAGTTTAAAAATTTGTATTATTTTGTGTTATTATGCTACATAATGCATATTATATGCTTTAAATAGCTGAACAAATAAATACATTAGATGTGCTAGAAGTCTGCACTGGCAACGCCATTAAATAATTTCCGAAAAATGTATACAGCTGTGAGTTGTTGAGCCGCAACTCTATCTGTTTGATTATTTTAGCCAAATCGACCTAAAACTAAACGAGCTAATAAAAAGCAGCCATAAAGTAAAATTTGTTAGTCAGAAGTATTCATTTATTTGTGCAAAGTGCATTAACATTTTTTAAGAAAACTAATTTTTTATGCTGTTGACAAACTAGTTCCAATGCTCATATTAGGTGAATCAGTTCAAGTACTGAGGCAGCATTAATTCCAAGAAGATTTAGACTAAATGAATTAGTTCACTCTATTGAAGCAGTGCTGGGTTCCGAGCTGGTTCCATGTTGCCAACTCTTTCAAATTAACTGTTGACCCGCTTAAGCAAAGCAAAGTAACTATACGATGAGTTAACAATCTGCAAAAGAAAGAAATAAAATATAAATTTCAAGCGCAGTATTTGTTTGAGTGTATTTGCTGTCTTACAGAAGTAAAAGCCATCAAGCTAAAGTGCTGCAAAAAAAGAGCATTGGTGCGCACACGTAATGGCACATCGAAGCGTTGCATCATCATAAGACACAACTTGCGATTGAAAGGACTCCAAGTTCGCCATTGCGACTTGTACAGCGCATGAGATAGATATCCAGCTTTCCAGGTTATTTCATTGGCTGCGTAGCAAATCATGAAGATTTGTTGTAGCATAACAAATTGATAAACCACAGTTTTCACCACATTTGCAGTATCGTCTGAACTTGTGGACATATCATAAAAATTGCAAACTAAAACCAGAACCGAGCAAAATATCTGCACAGAACCAGGTATTTTAACAAAACTCTCAACCAAATCTTTCAGCTTCAACACCTGATCGTAGCACACATAGCAAGCACGTAAATCTTGAGCAATTTGTTGGTTCTCAGCTGGCGTTGCAGCTGCACCCAAATTCTCTAAACGCGATATTAGCAAATCCAACTGTGCCGGAACGTACAACAATAAGGCTAAGGCCAAGGAATCGTAGGTTATGTTTAAACAGCAACTCATTGTAACGCCAACATATTGCAGCAGATAAAGGACATAGTAACAGCCAGGACGGCCTATATCGCACGGTTCGTACATAGATAGTGGCAGTTGGGTGTAATCCACAATGAACTGAGTAAGCAACAGAAAATGTACCGCCACTAACGACATGGCAGCATACCAGTTGCGTATTTTCCTGACCATAAGCTCCGTAGCACTGAACAGCATTAACTCGGACTTAGATCTGGGATGAAATATTGGCGTATGCATCAGCGCAATAATTTGATTCAACTGGTCATTTTTTAGCAGCACGTTCAGATACTTAGCCAGGCAGGACAGCTCGGTGGAAAATATGAAAAACACTTTTATAATAACACGCAAACGAGTGAGATTACCCAAAACGCGTATGGCAAAGAGTGTCAACAAGACACCTAAAATTAAGGCAACAATAATAAAACGTAGCTGGTGAAAACGATGCTGCCATGCCGCTTTTTTTTGCGAAACTTTCCGGATGGCCAAGAACTCAAAGTACAACACCTGGTACTCATAAAAACGCGTTGTCATTTTATGGTGCTCCTCCGATTGACGCATGATGAAGCTAACACTATTTTTGAAAATGTATCCTGGACTTGGACGCTTTTATAGCTTACAATGCGTAAGTATAATAATGACGCCTAATAAGCCTGACATAATGAGGCTCATTACAAGAATCTTAAAAATTTGTACACAGTGCTCAAAAGTTTAGTAGGTACTTACCCAAGTAAACATGCTCAAATCGAATGCATAGCTCGCGATTATGGTTTTGATGCGTATGGGATTGTCCAAGCGCAACATAAGCATTAGCATTAACTTTTTATTGGACTTGGTCCAGCCCATCCAGTTGGATTTAAATAGCTCATGGGAGAGCTCCGCACTGCGTTGTGATATTTCGTTGCCAAAGTAGCAAAGCATAAAGATCTGCATTAGCATGCAAAACTGATAAACGAAAAACTTGATAAAGACCAAAGTATCGTCGGAAAGCTGTCAAAGATTAAGTCTGAGTTTAAATGCTTGAATTTTGCTGCATTTACTTACCAAGGACATGGCGTAAAAGTTAGCTATTAACACCAGTACAGAGCAGAAGATCTGCCCCGATATGGGCTTGCTCACCAAGCGCTCTGTAGCGTCAGCCAAATCCACAATACTCATATAGTAACGTATGCACTTCTTAAGCTCTTGATTAACATGTTCTTCATTTTTCTTACCATCATGTCCCAGTTGCTGCAAGCGTATTGCCAAAATATCCAGTTGTGACTTGATGAAAATAAACAGCGAATAGCACAACGAATCAAAGCATATATTCCAAACACAACAATACACCAAAGCTATAGATTGATAAAAGTACATGATGCCGAATCCCAAGGGCTTACTTATATCAACGGGATTGTAGGTGACTAAAGGCAGCTGCGTTCGATCGATAGCAAACTGACCAATCACCACCACTACCCACGCTGTCAAAGACACACTAGCATAACCAATCGTTATATTACGAGTGAAAGCCCGTGATCTCGTAAAAACGGAAATTTCCTGAGAACTTACAGGCAGAAAATCTTCACTATGTAAGCTTTTAAACAATTCCAAAAACTCTTCGTTGTTATACTTAGTGGACAACGTCTTGAAGGTATAGCATACACAAGTGGCCCAAAGAAAAAACACCCTTATAATTTCATCCATTTTGCTTAAGTTCATCACCAGATATAATAGCATTATCAAATCCAAGCCCAGAATCCAGAATAGAACCAAGTACCAGAAGTAAATGTATTGTACAATTCTTGCCCAGCTTTTGGTTTGCGGCCAAATAGCATAAATTTTAAGTACGCGGTACTGGACTTTGTAGAAGTCGTTCACGGTATTGCTGAGGCGGAAACTCATTTTGGAACTACCTTTAAGTAACTCCAAAAGCTGAGTGTTTATATAGTTAATGCCGTAATTGCTTTTATGGGTTAATACTTGGGATGCGCCTTATGTAAACAATTAAAAAGTCATTAGGCTGGCATTAACTTTGAACTGTAGGAAGGAGAAGTTAAAGGATTCTTTTAAAACTTAGACAAGGCACCTTAATATCCCAATTAAAGGGGTTTTCAATAAGAGCGCTAATTTTTTATGAAATTCTTTATTCCTGTGAAAGTACATTCGATGCCATTATGTATGAAACTCGATTTCTTTTGCATGGCCGCCACGGGCACGCTTGCAGAAGTCCAGACGCTGAACCCAATTTTCGACATTTTTCAAGCATAAATCGGCCGATACTGCTGCAATTTCACGTTCGATATTCGTACGAAGTTCATCAATCGTCGCTGGCTTGGCATAGACCATAGACTTGACCATAGCTCCACCGGAAATAGTCTAACGGCGTCAAATCGTACGACCGAGACGGCCAATTGACTGGGCCATTTCGTGAGATAACACGTTCACCAAACTTGGTTTTCAACAAATCGATTGTGACATTCGCTGTGGGGCTTGTGGCTCCGTCCTGTTGAAACCACATATTGTCCAAGTCCATATCATCCAATTCAGGCCAAAAATATTCGATTATCATTGAGCGGTAGCGATTTCCATTTACAGTAACGTGCCGGTCTTGATCATCACTGACGCCGGTGCATCAATGACGCCGCCGGCCCATAAACCGCACCAAACCGTAATTTTTTCGGGATGCAATGGTGACTCATGGAGTACGGAAGCCATTCAGCCAGAAATGAGCCTCATCGCTAAAGATGATTTTTCGATGAAAATCCGGATAATTTTCAAGTTGCTACTCAGCCCAATTCACGAACATACGACGCTTCTGGTGGTCAATCGGCTTCAGTTCTTGCGTCAATTTGATCTTGAAAGGATGTAGGCCAAGACCTTTTCGCAAAATTCGCCACAACGACGTCACAGAGATGCCCAACGCTTGAGAACGACCTGTGAGAGACTGATTTGGGTCTTCCTCAATTGATGCGCTAGAATAATCGAAATCTAGGCAGATATGTATCTTCTGTTCTTTGCGGACATCTTAAAATTACTTAAGTATAACTTTCAAATTGTTTTTAAGCCTTCATTAATTAGAGTATTTTTATTTTTAGGTACGCCGTAAACTTCAAACGCTACCAAATTTCTTGCAGTGCATTGCCTTAAAACTAAAGAAGCGCCCATTAATTGGTTGCATTTTAAAACAGTTTGGGCCAGTTAAATAATATGCCTAAATTATTCAGGCGATAATTGGAACTGTGAAAATATTGTACGCGCTTCAAGCTGTCATCTATAAGTATGTACCTAAATAATTAATGCACATTTGTAGCCATAATGTACTATAATCGAAATTTATTGCACTACGGATTTGAATAACGCTGCATTAAAAATCCTTTGGGTCACAGCAGTATGTAAAGCCATCGTTAGGCGTATTTGGCAAGTTCAAGGGGCACAGCACACTGCGGCAAAAGCTAGGTGCATCCGGTCTATCGTTACAAAAAATATTGTTGTAGGTCAGAAAAACATAGAGAGTTTGCTTATCTGCATTTTTAACCACTTTGAGAAACCATTCCGGTACAGGAATCTTATCTTCTGATAGGTATATCTCTTTAAACTCGCCTGATTGATTGGGCAGACTTAGTGTATTCACGCCACTAGTTCTTATGCGAAAAGGACTGTCTTGGGGTATTTGACTGCGCACCCAACGCTCGATTTTTTCCCAGTTACCATCGTTTACACTTTTGAACTGCGGCAAAACATTCAGATAGCGAAAGGTGCTGGACATTTGATCGAGAAAGAGAAAATCTGCACAGGCTACCAAATGTCCTCGATTGATAATCAGCGCACGATAAGGTACATAGCTTTGTTCTTGGCCAAAAATTTGATTAAAGGTAAAATGTATATTGTGCTTAGCAAAGGCTGACTCCTGCGCTGGTGTAAATATATCGTCGCTCAAAAAAGGCGTAAACGGACGTCTTGGAACTATTAACACTTACTTAAATAGACATAGTAGTAAATATTTTAATACTTTACTTACAAAAGGGTTTATAGTAAACATCGCTTTCGGCGTACTGAACCTCAACATCTCTGTCATTAAAGCAGGAACGGTAGAGCTCTAGTAGCTGATTATTGATTGTGTATCCAATGATATACATAGTATGCTTGCAAGAGTTGTCATTAATCTTTACTGGCGCTGGCAACATGGGTTGGTTACAGCTCATGGGCAAAGCTACTGAAAATTGGCCATTATCTTGACATTGGGTTTCCAGCACGTCCGACTCCGTGCAATACATATATAAAGTAACTCCGCTAGGCACAAACTGTGCACGTTGCAGTTGCAAGATTTCATTGGCATCCCGGTAGGTGAATATGCGATTTGTTTGCTCGACGGCATATTGTGGTATTTGACAAACCCCAGATGCTTTATGCGCTAAGGTTTAAATGTGAGTTCAATAAAACCGGAATGATTTTGCGGCTTACCCAATAAAAGCAACAGACATAAGTAAACAAAACAGCGTTCCAAGTGCATTGTGCCTAAAAGTGTTGTTTTTGTGTGACTCAAATGGGATTCATGTTAAATTTTGTAAAAAAAACTTAAAAAAGCAGTCAAGTAACTTTTAGAAATACAAAGAAATTGTCACAAGCGGTAGTTACCCTAATATTTAAAATTATTTAACTTTATGGGAATCCCCCTTTTAGTTATAACATAGTTAAACTCATTTGTTTTGTTTTTTTTTTTGACAGTCCACTTTTAATAACAATTTATTGTTTCTATCACATAATAATGATGATCTTTTGTTAACAATAGATGTTGTTTGGTTGTTAGTCCGTGGTACTGTACTTGATTTTTTTTTAATTTTTTGCTTATACATAATATAATGCAGCACATTCTCATACTACTTTAAAAAATGTTTGCAACACATAGAATTTTTGTTTGTATGGAAATTTTAACAAATAAAAATTTAATGTGTATAGGCACATATAGCATAAAATAAAAACTTAAATTGTAAAATATACAGTAAATAAAGAAAAACAAAGCAAGTTGCAAATGCATATATTGCAAAGTATATAAATGGCAATAATAATAAAATAATAATAAAAGTAAATATAACAATTTGGAAGAAAAAAAATTCTAAAACATTTGCACTAAATGTTTTTTAATAAAAGGATACTCTTAAAAGCTTTGCTCTACGCGAAATCTCTCATACAAATTAAAACTTATATAGAATTGAAATTCTTTTAAATAGGTTAATCCAAAAATTTTGTTTGTTTTAGTTAATGCAGTTTTTTTTACTACTTATTAAATGCTAAAAAATATACTTTTTTTGTGGCGTGCAATTTTTTTTTTTTGTTGATTTTTTTTGTGTTTTTTTTAAGCCAAAATTAATAACAAAAGCAATTCGATAATACAAAATTAAAAGCTCTGTGCTTTAAGTAAGTTTTGTTATATTTTTGATTTGTTTTTAAGGGCCTATTAAAAAAATTAGTTATCGGTTTTGTTGATCAATTTTAAAATGACTTTGCCGCTTTGCACATCCAGCGCATACAAGCTGCCATCCTTAATTTCATTATTGAGTACTTCATCAGTAACAGTGACGTGTACGCCTGCAGGTCCGGCAATGTAGACGCAACTTTTGTTGACATCATTGAATATGTTGGAACCACTGCCCGAATATTTCGAAT
Organism: Chymomyza amoena; assembly: GCA_037043745.1. Lineage (NCBI taxonomy): Eukaryota > Metazoa > Arthropoda > Insecta > Diptera > Drosophilidae > Chymomyza > Chymomyza amoena. Next base: position 6,833 of record JBAMAX010001325.1, read on the forward strand.
GTAGGCCCCAATTGTTGTACAAGGCGGCGCCAGAGCTGGCATTGGCCAGACCATTCTCCAAAACACCATTGCTGGCGCTCTTGGCCATAAAGTCATAAAAACCAGGCAATTTGTAGAGCTTTTGTTGCAGCTCCTTGGCTGTATTTGATAGCAAGTAAATGGCATTATAGCTGCAGCCATCCAAGCTGGCATAGAGCGTCAAGCGTGGCGCAATGGTTCTGCAAGAGAAGGTATTTGGGTTAATAAGTGTTTGTTGTAACATGTAAAGGGTTTTCCAATAAGAGGTGCTATTTTGGTATTCAAAGAAAAATGTAAAAGATAACTGATCGGTTGTTTATTTCATAATAAAGAGGAAGGTTTGCCGTTAATAATGAAAAACAACATCAGCCAAATGGCCACCACAACCACTCTTACAGGACCATATCCTTTTCATAAAATTTTCCATAACCAAATCGCAAAGTGGCTACCCTATGTCCTCGATAGCCTCACGAATACTATGTTTGAGGTATTGAATCGACGCTGGGCTGTTGGAGTTGACCTTATCTTTCACGTGGCCCCAAAGGAAAAAGTCGCAAAGATCTCGGTGGCCGATTGGGATCATCGCTTCGAGAGATAACACGGTCCGGAAATTTTTCCCGTAAAAGAGCAATGGTTTCGTTGCTTGTGTGGCACGTAGCGTCGCCTTGTTGAAAGTAAACATTGTCCAGATCAATACCATCCAACTTCGACCATAAAAAATCATTAATCATCACCGTAACTGTTGATCCAACCTCATTTTCGAAAAAGTATGGTCCAATGACCATAAACCGCACCAAACAGTCACACGTTGAGTATGGAGATGGCTTCTCAACAATAACTCTTGGGTTTACCGAGCCCCAGATGCGACAATTTTGCTTGTTGACGTAGCCACCGAGGTGGAAATGGGCCTCATTAGTCAAGATAATTTTTCGGTGGAATTGCGGATGATTTTCATGCATTTCAAGGAACCAATCAGCAAAGACACGACGTTGTTGATGATCGGCCGGCTTGAGTTCTTGTGTTAACTGAACTTTATAAGCCTTAAGAGCCAAATCTTTATGCAAAATACGGTGTAATAACGTTTGTGGAATGTCCAATTCCAAAGAACGACGAGGAATTGACAAACCTGGGTTTTCTTCAACACTTTGGGCTACAGCAACAATATTCTCAGTTGTTCTTGAGCGACGTGCACGGGTTTTATTCTTCCCATCACTAACTTTTGTCCCAACAGCTCGAATTTTTCCACCAATTTCTGTATTGCGGTCCGACGACTGCAAGATTTTCACCATTTTTGTAGTCAATTTTAATAATTTCAATGCGTTGTTGAAGCGTGTATCGTTCCATTTTTAGTAATGGCGTAGTTTCTACTTGTCAAATGTCACAGAATAAAAGCTACAAAAGTGACAGCTACCGACATACTGGCTGATTCAAAATAATACTTCTCGTTGGAAAACCCTATAAAAGCTACTCACTTGGCGCGCAAGATATTGTACATGCGTATGCCATCGGCTAGGCCACAAATCTGCATTAGATCCTCCTTGGACATGCTAAAAGTGCATAAGACAAGTTAGTTTGTTAAACCAATAAGAGTTAACTCTATGGTGGCTACATACCGCATGATATCCGCGCCCGAAAAATGCGCAAATGTTGTCAGATAGGCTGTCAAACGATGATTTGTTAGCCACTGCGTCACTTGCGCCGGCGTCGATTCCGGCATTATATTCTGATTCTACAAAGTTAAGCAAATTGTGAGTTGTTTACAAAAATGTGTGTATACACTGAATACGTACATAATCTTCAATATCCGCTGGCACATGCTGCGGCGACACCATGCTTGTGGCATCCATGAGCTTGAGTGTAGGCGAATTTGTTGATGTGACAGAATTGATTGCTATCGGACTGCTGCTAGCTGCTGGTGATGCGCTTGTAAATGGTAGCATGCCATCATATTTCGGTATATGCACTGGCGAGTTTGGCCAAATTTTCATGCTGCAATTAGAAAGAAAACAAATACAAAAGGTTTAGAAACAAAAACATAACAAATCCTCTAGTATATATGGCTATATAGTATAAGGTCGTCGTCGTCACATACTAGTTTGTGTGCGTTGCGTTAACGTTAAAATGTGATCCTTACGATACCAGCGCATGTTCACAAATGCAAAAAAGAAAATTGCTGCTCGCATCAGGCAAAGGCCGAGAGACGAGACGTACAAAACAAGAAATACAAAAAAAAAAAAAAAACAAACTAAATAAACAACTAAATAGCCACCCAGTTAAATACTATATAAGAGCAGCATCGTTGCTGGTATGTGTGAGCAGGTTAAACGAAGCGCTCTCAAAAACCATGTCCAATGATTGGTCGTTTTTGAAAAACTGTTGCCAGCTATATATCAGCTCTATATAGTAGAGTCTGCTATTTATTTTTATGCGGTTACTATAAGCTTATAAATACGATATTGTTTTAGGTGGATTGATTTAACATTATATAAACCACAATGTAAACTATATACTTTACTTTGTTAGCCGCTCGGCTAGCGCTTCGTAACGCATTTTTCAGCATTTGCAGGCGGCTATAACGATTAGTGTATGCGCTTTTTGGCCAATATGCAGAGCGACCCTTACGCTTTGCCGAAACAATTAACACTGACTGATCGTATCGTTTGACAACTAATGATAACAACAACGCAACACACTTGTTGTATATATCTGGAAATTTTTTTTTTAAGTATTTGCTGATTTACTTTTATTTCGAAAATATTTTATACACACAGTAAAAAAAGTGCTAAAAACCCCTAACAAAACCCCTTTATACAAACTAATTAGTTAGGGCGTAAATAAAATACAAGCAAACCGGTTCAACCCATATTTTAAATACCAACAAACTTAATGAGGCCTATAGTGACTATAAATAAAACACATAATTGCTTGCATACAGGTGCTCTGGAACATGGTATAATAAGTAAAGGTAAAGTACTCTGAAATTTCACTCGCACGACAATTCTTAATTTCATTTTCGTTGCGAATGTTCATGAGGAAGGTTGTGTCTGCGCATTGTTTTTAAGCATATGCAGTTATTTTGTGCAGCGTTTATTGCAAGCATATTAGCAACAAAAAATAATTTTGTATGCATATGTGCATATGCATGTGTGTTTGCTTATGCACGACAACAGCAACGAGGGTGGTTTTTTTTTCGCTTTCTCGCTTTTTTTGTCCACACAAAAAATAAGAAATCGGTAGGTTCGGAGTACTTTACCTTTACTTATTATACCATGCTCTGGAAGATTGTAGTCGTAGCTGCTCTTAGTTCGCGCTCTTAGTTGCGCTTTAAGAGCGCCCACGAACAGATCCTTAAGTCATATATTGTATTTATAACCTGTTTCCGGTTGGCTGCTAAAGCAGCTTTCAACTTGTGCTTGTATGCGTGCATGTTCAAGTGTTTTATTTAGTATTTAAAAAAAGCGCGCTGTCAAATTGTTGATGGAAAATTCCATTATGGCAGTTAATTGCGCATGTGGGCGTTAGAAAGATTTATAATAAATACACTAAAAATATATAGTTAGCTGCTATAAAATTTCTCCGCTAACTTGTTCTCTTACAACGACACTGTAACTCTGCTTGATTGAGTTTATTTTTATGTACAGTCATTACCATTTACTACTAGCCGCCGCGTTACGTTATATCATCTCGTAACGCTTCATTTACACAAATAATTAGCCATTTAAAGTGTGACGCACTAGCTTTTGATAAAAATTAATCAATGACTCGCTCCCCAAGTTATTTAAAATCTATTTACTATCTAGCTGCGTTGTAGCCATCATAGCGTTTGATTGAATTGAAACAACAAAATAATTATATGTCAATTAGTGACTGCTTTCAATTTAGCAGCTCATTTACAGTTATTTGCTCAACTATTGTTGTACTTACTACTCGGGACTGTAGCAGCCGCTTGTGGTGGGCGTTATCAAATCCAATGAGATATCATTCATGATAGTGCATTCGTAGCTGGGCTGAAATTTGTCCTGCTCAGATTGTGGACGCTTTTGTATCTTTTCGCGATCTTGCTTATGCTTGCGATCGGCGCCTTTTAGCTTGAAAACCTGTAGATATAAAAACATACAAGTTTTAGTTAAATTATCAGTTTTATTTGTATAAAGCAAGTTATTACCTTAATCTGGCAGGCAGCTGCATGTACTGCCACTTTGCCACTGAGTGCAGGCAAAGTTGTAGCTGGCTGCAAAATGGAGGAGCTGCTGCCGCCACCATTGGGCGTACAATTGCCCGAAGAGTTTGCTGCGTTGTTGTTGTTGTTGTTATTATTAATTGTTGTATTGCCGTTGTTGTTGTTGTTATTGCTGGCGCTGCTGCTGCTACCATTGCTGCTGCTGCTATTGCTATTAGTATTATTATTGTTATTATTATTATTAATATTACTGCCGCTGTTGTTATTGGCATTCTCTATATAAGTTTCAATTTGTAGACGAAATGGTACACCCTTTTCTCCACCGTGCTTCTTTGGTGTAAATTCGGTTGAAATGCAATTAACCTTGATATAAACACCGACCTCCTTCAATGGATCCCAAAATATTTCAACAGTATTCAATGAATTCGAATTCAATGGCTGCGACACATGACACAATCCATACGATAGTGGCACATCCACTTCAATAATGCGCTCACCGGGACGCGAGGCCTGCCATTGTTGCATCTGTTCACGCTCCATAAACTGCAGACGACGCTCATGAAAGCAAATCTTGATGACACTCTGCAAATTGAGAACACAAAAACTTGGTTAAACAATTGTTAAAGCAGGACAACGCCCAAAAAACGCCTTTTCACTTTCGCCGCAGCATTTTATTCCATTTTAAATTTATTAGAACCAAACCTAAGCGTTCCGGCAAGCATTTCAAGTTGTTTTGCGTACAAATTAACTTTAATTGGGGCATATTAAAATCAATTAACGTAACTTTAAATCATTTGGCGACGGCGCGACAAACCCGCGTACATATATATATGATCATCTATATACATCATGCTTATTGTCATAAACAACCATCCACAGCTACATAGCTTGTCCCATGGGCATAGTTTGTGATCTTAATAAACTACAACAACCATCAACAATAACTCAGTCAATTTAAACAAACATTTTTTTGCAAATTAGTTTGAACTCAGCGGAAGCAAAGTACACACACACAGACAAATATGATAAGAGCTGCTTCTTCTTCGAATCCAAGACAGCGACAAAAACAGCCTCCAGACATTCATTTTTATTATATGTGCGAATATCCAGAGTCCGACTTTTTACTCACCTTCAAAATCTTATCGCGGTAGAAAGATAAATCGCCAATTTTTTTCAATTTGATCTCATAGCTTTGACCCTGATTCAGATAGGTCAAAGTCTCCTCATTGTTCTTGGTGGCAATTGATGTGGCCGCTGCCAAGATATACTGAAACCTGCAAATATTCAAGGTTATATTTGTGGTATGGAAGCGCCTGAGTTTCTTTAATAATACGGCTACTTACTTGTGATCTTCGGAATGCACTGTAGTGCTTCCTCCGCCAGCAATATTTTCTATCTTGGCCGCATCAACCACATTGAGCTGCTGTAGAGCAGCGCCAGCGCGTGCTGCAAGTAAAGATTTGCATAATTATTGGATTACACCTCAATTTACTATGAGTAATTAATCAACTAGCGTGAACTTAAATAAAAAAAAGAATATTATCAGAATAGATTAGTTGATGGGCTTTATCTATTATAAGATGACAGTTTGTATGACTGTACCCTTTTGTTTGTATAAACATCTAGATTTCGCATACCCTTACATCTAGAGAGTGATGCGAAGCTTGACCAACAGTAGCGCTTAAGCCCTCTGGGATCATTCACCTTGCCCACCCTTTTTGAGACAGTAACACAACATTTTTGAAGATTTTCCATATAATTTTTGTGTCTCGTAACGCTGCGCCAGACACTCCCTAAAGCTTATGAATGATCCTTCTTCAGATTAAATTATTTGAACTATTTCGCTAGGTTGCCTAGATCAGAATTTTTTGACCCGTAGATTTGAGTAAAGCATTAAACATTTAAATTCTTTTGGAACAAGAAATGAGCTTAAGACACGTGTGCGAAATTATCTCTCGTGCAGTTAAGAGACATCCCAATAACTTCGATAACCAAATATAATGTTATTTAAGATAATAACTCAGTTTCAACTGCGTCATCTACTTAAGTCGTAGAAAAATTCTTTGAATTAATTAGCACTTTAAAGTTAGATGACGTGCTTAAACCACAATTAATTAACCACATTCGTCCCACTAATGTGGGTTATGCATAATTCTGTCATCTTGTTAGATGATGTCATCTCAGATAGCTGCACTCACAAGTTTCAATCATCTTCCTCTGTATAAGCTTAAATTATTCAACTATTGCAAAATCTTACAAGGTTAAAGGATCTGGCATCTTTTAGGCCGTCAATATAAAAAAACGAGAGATGTCTACTGCACTTATTTTTCTCGACATCAATGATGTCATCTCAGATAGCAGCACCCACAATTTTCAATCATCTTCCTCTATATAAGTTTAAATTATTCGACTTTTGAAAAATCAGACAAGGTTAAAGGATCTAGGCCTTCAATAGAATAGTACGGGTGAGTTTATTGGACTTATTTTTCTTATTATATTAATTAAAATTAAAAGCGATTCGCACTATTTCTGAAAGAATTTAAAATTTTTATGTTTTTTTTCATCTGCGGTTGATGACAAGATGTTTAACTTCTTATATATTTTACTGAGTAGATTTGTGATGCTTATTAATAAATTAATATATCAGTATAATAATATTAATATAGTAATATATTTTTTTTCCTGCTAACTGCTTAATTCAATACAATATGGTATGACGTAGAAAGCACAAATGTTTGTATAGAAAGCTGAAATAACTTTAATTTATATGCAATTACAGCGACGTTATAAAGGTAAGTTGCAATTATTAATATAGAAAGCAGAAAAACTATCATCTTTATGCAAATACAGCAAGATGATAAATTTAAAGCCCAAATATTGATATAGAAGGTTGGAAAAACTATAATTTGTATGCAATTACAGCGAGATGATAAAGGTAATTCGCAAATATTAGTATAGCAAGCTGAAAAAAACGATAATCTTTCTGCAATTAAGCAAGATGATGACAAGAAACCTAAAAAAACGATCATCTTTATGCAATTACAGTGAGATGATAACCATATGTTTAGCTTCTGAAATTTTTTGGTGAGTAGATTTGTGCTGCTTCCCATTTAATTTAAAGATTTCATTTCACTGCACCCTATCACACACTATCAATGCAATTACAACGAGATGATAAATGTAAAGCAACAATATTAATATAACAAGCTGCAAAAACTATCATATTTATGCAATTACAGCGAGATGACAAATGTAAAGCACATATATCAGTATAGCAAGCTAAAAAAACCATTATCTTTATGCAATTGCATAGAGATGATAAATTTAAAGCACAAATATCAATATATAGAAGGCTGAAAATCTATAATTTTTATATAATTACAGCGATATGATAAAGATAAAGCTCAAATATTAACATAGCAAGTTGAGAAAACGATCATCTTTATGCAATTACAGCGAGATGATAAATGTAAAGCACAAATTTGTCAATAGCAAGCTAAAAAAACTCATCTTTATGCAATTGATGATATCCAGATGTTTAACTTCTTACATTTTATACTGAGTAAATTTGTGCTGCCCACTAATTTAAAGATTTGATTTTTCTGGGAAAAAGTGCTAACTGCTAAATTAATGAAATACGAAATGACGTAGAAAGCAGAAATATTAATATAGAAAGCTAAAATAATTTAAATTTTTATGCAATTACAATGAGATGACAAAGGTAAATCGCGAATATTAGTATATCAAGCTGAAAAAACTATCAACTTTATGCAATTACAGCGAGATGATAAATATAAGCACAATAGCTAGTTGAGAAAACGATCATCTTTATGCAATTACAGCGAGATGATAAATGTAAAGCACAAATATGAGTATAGCACGCTAAAAAAACTATCATCTTTAGGTAATTACAACGAGATGATAACAAAAAACTTAAAAAAACGATCATCTTTATGCAATTATAGCCAGATGATAACCAAAACAACACAGATGACTAAAAATCTTGATTCTAAAAACTTACGCGTCAGATTAAAGGACTCATTGCCCGTAGCGCTGTTGCCATTAGCTGTCGGCTCGGCTGCATTGGCATTACCATTTCCATTGGCATTACCATTCAATTCAAAATCCGTAGCGGCGGGCGAACCTTGCGGTGAACCACAGCCGCATACCGTGCCTGGGTTCAACTCATGCTTATTGGGATTAACGCCGCCAGTTGTAGCTGCTGCACCTCCTGCCTCAGCTATAGCGTGCTTCGGAGAATTGTTTGTTTCGCTGCCGTGCGGTGACTTGGCTAACTTGCCAATGTCCAATGCGATCTTCGGATGTGGTTTGAGCGGCTCGGGTTGCGGCTCTTGTTTGAGTGCCGTCAGGCCAGGGGAGAAGGATAAAAAGTTTTCACTGCAAAGCAGATCGTTAAGTGTACAATATATAAGCATATAGTCATATACTATATAATTGGAAGTCCTTGGGCGACAGCTTACTTGTTCAAATAGGAGTTGCTATTAAACTCGGCATTCAAATCGAAACCAATATCATCGCTCCAGCTGCTGCGACCTGCAAAAGTGCATGAAGAAAAAAACGTGAGTTTAAAAACCTGAATGAAGTCTAAATATAAATAATTTATGCTGCTTTTTTTCGGGTAGAATTCCATAAGGGGACATTGGTATTATTATCAACATTGAAAGTTGTTTATTTGATAGTTTTGAGTGTGAATGACGTCAATTGCCAGACGGGGGACCGTCTCATACGATTGGTACTTAAACAGGTGTACTAGCTGCTATCTATAGCCCCCTAAGGCTTTAGTTATTGGGTTAAATAAAATTAAAAATAAAAAAATTAATGCCTAAGGGCATGTTTTATAAGCAATTGCTGGGCAAACAATGTAAAAATATGGCCATAATCAATTAGAGAAGACAATAAACCTTCATTTAGCTGTAAGTTTTAATGACACAGAGCTTTTAAACAATGATTAATGTATAGATTTGAAATATTGTCTGTACAGTACAAATTATATAAAAGATAGATTTTTCAAATAGATATAAAAAAAAATTTTAAGCATGGCATAATTAAAATAAAATTTAGCTAACAAAACGAAAATTTTCCAGCTCATGAAAACAATGAGAAATTACATGCCACAGACAATTACACTGATAGTAGGTACTATATATACATTAGGGTGACCCTTCTTGCAACATCTCACGATTTTAATCACATTATCGCTTAAAAAGTTTTCTTTTTATCTGCATATAGCGGCTGTAAAATTTAAAGATCATCCGACACTATTTAAAGGACCCGGAAACAGCTCAAAGGTCAACATTTTTACTTATTCCGTTTTTCACTGTATTGTTCTACATAACCTTTAAAAAAATTGTCTCTAATCATACAAATTATGCTTCAAAAAGTCTCATGTCTCTCTAAAATAATTTTAAATAAATAATGAGCCAGCCTACATCAATTTGGTAAGCTTTAAAATTTATTAAATTGATTTCACTAATTTAGAAATTTAAATAAATTCGTATCCTCAACATGCTGAGACCGAAAATTCAGTTAAACAATTTTTAAGACATTTAAAAAAAAAACATTTTTCGAAATTGGAAAAGAAAGTCCTCTACTTAAAGCAAATATCTCCGGTTGTACTAAACAGATTTCGATTTTTACTTGACTGTAGATAATTAAATTACCCATCGATTGTATATGGAATATATTTTAATATATTTAATATATAATATATATTTATGTTTAATGGAAATTTGACCTTTCATCGGGACTATCAAATGTTTTCGGATCATCTTTAAATTCTACAAGCCCTATGTGCAGGAAAAGGGAGACTTTTTAGATGACAACGTTATCAATATCATTGGTTTCAGCATTTTCCATACTAGCGGTGGCCACCCTAATACACATCTATATTAGCTATAAATTAAATTGATTTCACTAATTAAGAAATTTAAAAAAAATCCGTATCCTCAGCATGCTGAAACCGAAAATTTAGTTAAAAAAATTTTTCATTAAACGGGCTTTGAGATATTTCGAAAAAAAAATGTAATGAACTTTGATCTATTTTCGGGACTTTCAAATACTTTCGGATCATCTTTATAATGGAAACTTTAGTTTTGGTTAAAATAAAAACTTTTTAGATGGCAACGTTATCAATATCATTGATTTAAAAATTTTCCATACTACCGTTGGCCACCCTAATATATTAGCTATACAAAATCTACTACAAAATGCCAACTAAGTGCTTAGTTTTAAGTCTTATCTGTAAACAGTTTATATTTCTTGATAGAGAGTGCAAATGAGAGAGTTTTGGTTTTTTTATTTTGTTTATATATGTACATTAAGTACTAAAATTATATATGCTCATATCTGTCTGCTAATACAACTTGTACTATATATTAGTGTTCGTAGTATTTGTGTAATTAGGCCAATGTCAGTGTTGGTTAGCGTGATTTCAATGACAATATCTCCCGACAATCTCTTAACTTATTTTCTGTATGCCTATATGCTTGCAAAAAAATAAATACAAGTTTTTATAGCATGATAAGCGCGGAATTGCAATGTATAGGGTGGGTCAACTGCTTGCAGTTCTGCATTTACTACAAATGATGCAACAATGGAAGCGCAGTGACAATTATGAGCGTCGCTTATTCGTGGATTATGGATGTGCTCCTATTGGGAATAGGATGAGTTCTTGACAAAAAAAATAAAATTATAAAAAATTACGATATTTAATTTGGGCCATTTGGGCGGTATTATTTTTTATATATAAAGTTTACGCCTGCATGATTCAAATGACACAACAATTGAAGCACAAGGACTTTTATGAGCGTCTCTCATTCGTTTAAGGATGGGAGAAGAGCCAGCTGAGCTTTTGTCAAAGAAAGATTTTCGAAAATTACGATATTTGCTTTTGCCATTTAGGCGGTATTTTTTTTTCATAGATAAATTACACACCTACAAGTTTTAAAAGAGCGTCACTTATTCATTATAGGATCAGAGAAGAGCCACCTTTTGTCAAAGAAAATTATCATCGAAAATTACGATATTCGCGGCTGCCATTTGCGCGATATTTTTCATACATACAAAAAAATATAAAAAAAGAAAAATCCCATAAAGGATGGGAGAACAGCCAGCTGAGTTTTTGTCAAATAAAACGATCATTGAAAATTACGATATTTGCTTCTGCCGTTTAGGAGGTATTATTTTTCTTAGATAAATTACACGCCTACAAGTTTTAAAAGAGCGTCACTTATTCATTATAGGATTAGAGAAGAGCCACCTTTTGTCAAAAAAAAAATATCATGGAAAATTACGATATTCGCGGCTGCCATTTGCGCGATATTTTTCATACCTAACTTACACGCGAACAAGTTTTAAATAAGCGTCAAATTTTCATTACAGGATGGGGGAAGACCCAGCTGAGTTTTTGTCAAATAAATCGATCATTGAAGATTACGATGTTCGTGGCTACCATTTGAGTGATTATGTTTTTCATACATAAATCACACTCGAACAAGATTTAAATGAGCGTCAATTTTTCATTAAAGGTTGGGGTGAAGACCCAGCTGAGATTTTGTCAAATAAAACAATCATTGAAAATTACGATATTGGCATCTACCATTTCCACGATAATATTTTTCATACATAAATCACACTCGAACAAGTTTTAAATAAGTGTCAATTTTACATTAAAAGATGGGAAAAGAGCCAGCTGAATTTTTTTGTCAAATAAATCGATCATTGAAGATTACGATATTCGTGGCTACCATTCGCGCGATTATGTTTTTCATACATAAATCACACTCGAACAAGATTTAAATGAGCGTCCATTTTTCATTAAAGGATGGGAAAAGAGCCAGCTGAGTTTTTGTCAAAGAAAACTATCATTGAAAATTACGATATTTGCAGCTGCCACATGGGCGTCATTATTTTTAATGCATAAATGAGTAGTTTCAAACTCAATATATATATAAACTACATAAATTTTCCCAATTTTGTTGAAAAAAAAAACAAATGCAATTAACAAACAAATCAACAATTGGCCCACCCTATACAAGAACACGGCAGTTTCCCAGCAAAGCACGTGCAGTAAATGACCTCAAATTATAGTAAATGTGCTAGCTAGAAATTTAGATACCTGATACATGGCCCCTAAGCGAGGGGCGTGTTAGCCCGACACGTGCAACCAAAAAAAGAAAATATAAAACTATCGACTAAATCTTACTCTACCATAAAAAAATGCATGTATTGTTCTAGGCTCTACGATTTGCTGTCAATTAACACCATATCTTTGTCTTGCATATATACGCTAATTATTTTTATATACCCTAATGAACATAGCTTACTTTTAATATAGTCGTGAATTATAAACAACAAAAAAAGAATTGTTAATTTCATTAACATATTTAAAATCAACTTAAAACCATGATCAGTCATCGAATTTATTGTTATGTTAGGACCAATTTCCAAGCGTGCATGTAAAACAATTAACACCATTTACAACATGCTAGGCACACTAAAAAAAAATATTATAAAACTATAATTAAATGTCTAATTATTAAAAAATTTAAGTCATTCAAAATAATAGTAATATGGCTTTCATCAAAGAATGTAGCATCTTTTTAGTTTTAAACAACTTATAACCCAGTTTGATATACATATCTTTCTAATATTAAAATATTTTTTTACGTTCTTAGTACTAATTAAAAGCAAAGCTTATGCACACTAAGCAAAGTATTTTTCTTGGCTTTAAGAACCGGTTCTTATTTATTTATAATTTCTAGATTCCAGCCGTATAGTAGAACTTGTAAGCGTCAAGTAGACTAGGGTAGACTGGACCAAATGAGCAAACTTTTGCTTAGATTACATTTGTAAGGTTGTATAAGAACTTTTATACACTGCAACTGTTGGGTACAAAGGGTACATCAAGTTGGTGCAAACTGAAAGTGTATTTTACATAGAGATGAAAGGTTGACTAGAGATATGTCCCTTCCTAAGAATGCGTAATTCTCAGAACAGCTTTAAGCTGGAGCAAACAAACTTTCAGATAAGATGCCTTTTATATCACGGGAAAAAGTTTATGGGATATCTCAAAGTCTGTAATTTTTTTAATATTACCGGCTGAGTTGAGTGTTTTATGGTTAAAACGAATCTTCTGCTCCCACATATTTCCGAATATACTCGGAAAATTCCGAGTATATAAAATCTAAAAATGTTTAAATTGTTATTGCGCAGCTTATTTAGGATTTCAACTTGTCAGAAAGATTAGAAAAATTCACAAAGTTTCTTCACCTGTTTAACGCCTGTAGCTACTATCTTATATGTAATTCTTCTATATCTTTTGTTTTAATAATAGCATTAGATGGCCTCTAAAGGTTAAATTAAATAAGCTGCTTGGTAGAAATCGAGATAACTTAGAAGCCTTTTGGCCCATGATCCAACAATTATTAAGGGGTCACATTATTCGTTTCTCTTTAAATAAACAGAGCACAGCTTTACTTTACTCTAATTTTCATGAAACTTCTTTCACTTGCATTTTGTTTTAGACTTAAGACATGTGTAAAGTTTGATCAAAATTGCTACAATATTTTATATAGCTACCATACAAAAGTTGAACAAGTTTTCGGGTTTTTTCGTGTACTTCTTTGGGGCATCTTGCATGGTAAACTTTAAATTTTGTAAAGAAAATCGAAAATGCTTTTATAAAAAAAAGGTACCTAGAAGAAGTATAGAATCTTAGAGGCATGTTTACTTTTATGTCATTGGCAAAATTTTTAGACTAAAATAAAACTTAAAAAAACTTGCCTCTCTAAAAGAGGCTTGTTTGAATGAGCCTAATCATTGTGGGCAAAAAAGGAAGCAATGTTACAGTTCTTGAAAAAAATAGATAGATTTCGTAATGGAAATTTTGCAAATCAGTCCAGGTTTGTAAAGACTGGTACGTGCTTCTCTGAGAATGTCTTAAAATAATTCGAAATGGGTCGGAAGCAATATGTACGCAAAAAGAGTGGTAGTATTAAAGGTGACTTATGTGCGAGTGTTCCTAGACATGTTTGATGCAAATCGGTTAAGCCGTTTAAAAGTTGTGGGGAGTGAAAGTGGGGAGAATAACCGAATGTCTGCAAATATACTCGGATGGGATCTCAAATAAGTATATTATAATATACTAAAGTCTAACTTAACCTAACCTACCTATAAAAAATATGAAATAAAAAATTAAATTTAAAATTTAAAAAACCCCCGACACAAAAACTTAAGTAATTTCCCTTTTAAAAGTAAAAAATAATAAAAGAAACTTAATGTTAAAGTACCTAAGAATCTATTAATAATTCTAAAAATAATACGTCGCGTTGGGGGACCGCTCCTAAACTAACAATTTAAATACAAATAGTCTAATTAAGCAACAAAGATGAACTTAAAAACAAAATCAAGAAAATACTTCAAAAACTTTCATAGAATTACTTCAAAAAATTTGCATGTAAGATACGACCGTCAAGGACGTCTGCCCTCGTGTGTCCCCCAACGCGACGTATTTTTTTTAAGAATTATAATTATAATAATAATAAACATTTATTATAAAGCAAAATGTTTGCCGTCTAGAAATAAATCATTATTGCAATGGCCGGTTATCAGCCCCGACTTAAACCCCATTGAAGAGCTGTGGGGAATACTTTTTAACAAGGTCTACAGGAAGGGTCGTCAATTTTAGACCTTAGTAGCGCTTAAAAAGACTTTGATTGATGAGTGGTAGTAGTAGATTAATTAATTAATTAATTAAAGTAGATTAAATAACGCTGAAATATCTTAATAATTCAATGCCAAAACGAATTAACGAAGTTTTGAACAATAAACAAAGGCACATAAACAATTAATGTTAAATAATTAATCACTTACTATTAAATTAGATATTGTAAGCTTGCATATATAGTTGTTTCGTAAGGAGCGGCGAAATGTTTTTTTTTTTTAAAGAAGAAGCCAACTGAAAATTCTTTATGTTTTTTGTTTCTTATTTTAACTACTATTAAAAAAAAATGTCTTCAAAAAAATTATTTTGTTTTTTAATAAAGGCACACATACTTATTTTTATGAGGTACTTATGTGCTTTAGTCTACTAGTATAAGAATTATTCTCAGAATTTCTCAAGGGTAGACACTTTGTAATTACGTAAAACGAGCTAGCTAAGCAAATACACCAAAAATGCTTAAGTTCGCATTTTAATATTTTTTTCCTTTTCTTAATTTAAGTTTACTCTAAAAAAAACACTCGTTGCAAATAAGAATTTAAGCATAGTGTTTACAAAATTTTAATATGTAGTGCAAATTTTACAAGATTGTCCCAGTCTACCGTATGTCTGAATAAAATAAGAAGAACAAACAAGGCTTTGTTAACATGGAAGTTGTTAACTTACTAAATACCAGTTTTTTTAGCCCTTAACGAGTCGATAAGCTGCTTCTTAAATTGGCACAAAACACTTCAAAACATTAATTTTATGGCTTATAGTCTTGAGACTGTCTGTCTGTAAAAATGCAAAAAAAAAAAAAGAAAAAAAAAGTAATACAATCGAGGCGGTGCCCGATAGTGCCTGATAGATACCCTGTACCATTTCTTTCGAAAAAAAATTTGATTCCTGCATATTCCTTCTAAGAATTTTTCAATTATTTCAATTTATACCTATTAGATCTATAAATTCGTAGCGATTTTGATGAAAATTGAGCGTTAAAGTATATGGGGTAAATTTTCAGTTGATGTGTGGGTGATGGAGGGGTGTAGGAGAAAACACTGTAGTTCGATTTCGGGTGGTCGGTGGTCTACATGGATAAAATTTGGATGTGGATATGTTCATTGGAGCCACATGAATCAACTTACCAAAAATAGTGATTCTAGGTGACTTATCATCATAATTACGTAAGGTCAAATATTGACGCAGTTCGTATCTCTAACTCTTAATATCTCCGAGATCTAGGTGTTCATTTAGACGGACGACGAATGGACGGACCGACGGACGTGTCTCAATTGCTACCCGAGGTTATGATAAGCATTTTCGTATAAAGAACTTGGGGTCTTCGACGCCTCCTGCTGTCCGTTACATACTTCGCACAAATCTGATATACCCTTTGTTCCTATAGGTACAGGGTATAAAAACTGGATATATATTTTTTTTGAAGCTTGCCAAATAAGTAAAAGCCCAATATGTTATGTTATGTTTGTTGTACGAAATAAAAAAAACTGATTTGTTTCTGCTGTTATCGTTCCTTATGCAAATTAAGTGAATTAATATTCATTCAGTTAAAGAAAAGTTACGAAAAAATTAATAAAAAGAAGCCTAAAGCAGTTTGTTTACTTTTGAAAGTATCTCTCACTTTTGTATGCCGGTCATGATATAAGTATAGGTAGTACGTTTTGGACTTGATCTTACCTGAATGCTTCTCGCGCTTATGTTTATCTTTCTCCTGATGTGCCACCTTATTGGGTAACTCGCCAGTTTGAGATGTCGGTGAATTTTCACTTTGACCAATATCCAAAGAGTCCCAATCCATTCGTCTTTTGCGTGAGCCACTGCCTGTATAAATGGTCTGTACGTCGATTATTTGTGGTCCAGGTGAATCCTTCGATTGTGCGTCTACAGTGAAACAGTTTAAATTGTCATAAGCTGGGGGCTTGCTTTTGCTTAAGTCTCCTGGCTGTATCTTACCGTTCCAAGATTCCTCTGAATTCGGTGGTGAGTCTACAAAGTTAATCACTTGCTCATAATCCGATCCAATATGTTGATGATGATAGCCGCTGATAAAATGACGAGTTTGGATCTAAAAAATATACATAGCGTAGACCTTGAATTAAATTATGAGTAAGTACCCATTAGCAGTGCCACTACACTAGCTAGCTCTTGATTTAAAGACTCTTTAAAATTTAAGCGCAAATTCTTAAATATTTAAACAAATATTTTACGTTTTACTGCCTAGACATTGATTGAGTCGCTGTTCGCACGCCATTATTATCACTGGAGTCAGCTAAAACGCTACTGAGGTCCTAAACCTTGCTGATAATTCGTGGGCCTATCAACCCACATATATATAGTATATATGGGTTATATACTTGATACACATAGTGTATACAGTGTGTGGAAAATACTTTTACCCAAGTAAAAGTTTAAAGTAAAAATTAAAAATAAAAAAGTATAACCTATAAGCACATACGAGTATATTCATATATTCGATTGATTGCCTTTCGTTCTACTTGATGGAATATATTTGTTTACTTGTTACTTATTGTAGACTCGCATGTTTTACAAGTTTGTTCTGTAGATTTCATTTTATTGCGTTCTGAAAAGATAAGCACGCTCTGTGTAAATAATCACAAGTGCATACGGAGGGAGTACGAGTAAAGTGGGCTGGCTCTGCGACAATAAACAATTTACCTAAAAAATTTGAAGCATTTCGTAACTGCGAGATATTTTCAATCTACCGAAAAAAATATAAAAATATATCAACAATGAAAGTCTACAGTTTGTGAGTTTTGGTTACCTTGTACTCTGTTGTGTAAAATACTAAAAACAATTTCAAACAGTTGTAGAGTTCCCGGAGGTTCTTATAGATTTTACAAAATGAAGGTTGTAACTGCGATACAAGGGCATTGAAGGGAATGGTTACATTAACAGACAATGCAAACCTAGGTTAAATAATTTGTATTTATAAACAACTTGTTTTATTTTTTTAACAAACGTGACGTCATCGTTTGCAAAGGGTTTTTGATGTTTCAGTCTTCCAGAAAAGGTTGGCAGTAGTTGGTTCAAGCATCTCCCCTGCTTGCGCTGCTGTTGCCTTGAACAATCAACCTACATATTATATTACCTACTAAAGAAAGCCAAGATCTGGTTCCTCACATTACTCGTATTGAATTTACTATGTAAAGTCTTCGAGGAAAGATTGATGGAAGTTAGTTAATTCAACTTCTTTTCAGTCTAACTGTTGGAACAGTTCCTTCTAACTTCATTACGAATCTGTTTTAATGAACAATCAACCTATCAATGTACCTTCTAGAGAAAAAGAAAATGTGATCCTCTAAAGAGCGCAGATTGAAGAAACATTTAAAAGAAAGAAATGTGGCAGAGTAAATTCTTCAATATATCGCAAATGAAGGAGACTGCTAGAGCTCTGGCGAAAGAGAATGGGAAACGGTATCCGGTTGTCACATATCCCGAGCACTCTGACCAAAATATAATCCAAAGCGAACATCGGAACTGCTGCGCTTCCATAAAAACAGGACTAGGATGGTGGTAGGAGTTGTAATGGGGTACTGCATCCCCATCACGATTTCTGCCCGGCGCTTCATAGAAGTCGAACCCAGTTTCTGTGTAAACTATTCTTTGACGATCTAGGTAGTCTAGCCTACGTGCCCATAGCGGATCTGGCTGCTTTTGATGAATACTCAAAATGGTTCTGCAACATGATTGACTTAGGCGATTAGGGATGTCCTACAGTTTTTGATCCTCCTCCACAATCCCTTAGTTTCTTCATTTCTTTTCCTCCCTCTCATATAATTAAGCAACACAACGAACCTCATAGTCTCTGGGTGATCTCAGTCACTACCTGAGCTGCCTACTCACCTTAACCTCACCTAACTCTTTAGAATAGTTTGGAACCTATAGCAATTTCATTTAACCCTGATCTGAATACCATATCTCTAGAGACGCTCTATGATCTGCAGGTAATTCATTCATTAGGAGTGAAGGGAGCACTAACTTCGATTATTAAAAAGCCAATTAAGTCGATCCCTACCGCAACACTTTGGAAGAAGAGCTCATGATATGTGTAAGTCGCTAGAGTAATGCTTAGATATTTGGTATAGGTTTACCATTAATAAAAATTGTGAACGAAATTCTAGGCTGTAATTCACATTATCCATCGACAGATGATGGTAAGATTTCACATATGCGCCATTTTTTATTCACGTCTTAATTACGCTAAAGAAACTCATACTAGAAAGCAGACATCGTCAGATGCATCTTCTCCGGCATAATATATATATTGCTTTTGGGCACAGGAATATCGGCCACAAGTGGTGCAAATACACTTCCCTGCAGTACTTCAGATGAGCTAGTTCTGATTGCTGTCTGATACTAACATATCTGAATATAGAATTTTCCGTTCTGCTAGAAGGAGCGCAGAAGGCTGTAAATATTAGCAGACAGTGCTGACTTTTTTTTTGGCAGTAGACCTGAATGCTAGGCTCTAACAAACGCCTTCAAGATGTTCAGAAAAGTATGATTTCAGAATATGGTTCTTTTTAAAAAGTTTTGAGAATGACACGATGCGGCTGTTCAATCGTAATATGGCAAGAGTGGAACCCGTTTGGGAAGTCGGTAGCGATTTTGCACGGTTTATACTTTCAAGAAGCTTAAAAACAGTCAGTCTTCCCAATACTTTCAATATTAAGGGAAGCATACAGATTGGTTGGTATGCTAAGAGGAACATGGTGATCATAGTGGAATAGATAAGATTGAAGATATGTCTGGCACACAGATGTTTCGCTAATTATATAGAAATTAAGTAATCGCGATTTCTGACATATTACTAGTTAGTAATACTAGGTTAGGTTAGGTTGAGTAGGCAGATCAGACTGAGATCACCCAGAGACCATGAGGTCCATTGTGTTGCCTAATTGCAAGAGAAGGAGGAAAGGAATTAAAGAAAGTGAGGGATTGTGGAGGAGGATCAAAAACTGTAGGGCATCCCTAATCGCCTAAGTCTCTCATGATGCAGAACCATTTTGATCGAATACTAACTTATGTGAGGGTTTAAGGAAATCATTTAGTACCCTGTACCACAGCATTGCATCTTAATCCGGTATGTAGTTTCAGAATTCTAAGGGACAGACAGACGTGCATGGCTCTATCGACTTCTCTTGTCACCCTGAACTTATTTTAGGTAACTTTGGAGTGCCGCCGACGACTCTTTTTTATGTTACATACATCTTTGGCTAGCACAAACTTAATATATCATTTGTACAGGAAAGTGCACGCTATAAAAATGTTCTTATCTGGTTTTTGTGTGTTTCAAAGGCTACAGATCTTTTTATCTTTGGGAGCAAGACTGAAATGGTTATAGAGATGCGATGCTAATCAAACGGCAGTATATTCACATATTTTTCAAGTTGAAATCCTGAGTTCCAGAGGGAATTGGCTGTAAAGGATTTTTTCCATTTTCAACATATTGTCTATAAAAATAGTTTCTCCGTCGCCAATATTTACGAGTGTGACCATATGTTTTAGAAAAATAAAAAATAAATGCTTGTAAACAACTTAAAAAAAATATAAATGAAGTTGTAATATCTTTGCAGTTAGATCAGAGAATATATTTAGGCGATATTGGCAAATATCCAATACATTTTCTTCTAAGCTTTTAAAAAGCGTTTTCCCCATATTCATTATCAAAACTAAAGCATACAATCAAATTTGCTAGAACTAATTGTTGTTAATGACGTTTTTAGTCGGGCATGGGCTAGTAGGGACAAGTGCTTTAACTCTGGTTACTTTTAATACTCGTTGTTGGGGCATTCTTGCCTTTATGCCTCGTTGATACACGAGTATTATTGCCTATATGCAGCTATTCACGACAAACGAAACATCTCTGAATTTTTTTGTTACTCATATAAGTAGTTTTAAATTATTAGCGTACTTATAAACTTCATTGATACTATCATGAACGTATTGAAGATAAGCTATTCTTCTTCTAGCTTGTTAGGTTATATCAAGATGCTTGGAGCTAATTTAAATTCTGAAGCGCTAAAGAAGAACTAGTGGACTAAGAAATAATGACAATATACCATGTATTATATTTATTATAGTCTCAAAAGACGAATACTAATTATCCAAAAAAATTGCGACTTGACCAGAGCTGACAACCTGTCTTCTAAACGGCTTTAGCTGAGCACCCAACATGATTGTTCATCATCTCATCAGATGCTTAAAAGCAAAAATCTTTGAACTTTGACGAGTTATTGTCGAGTCATTGCTGCATATTATAATATTCTCACAAATGCAATTAGACGTCAAACAAATATTGCATATTTTAAATTTTGTTTGAGTCTGGATGTTAAATAAAAAAAAAAAGATATTTTGATTGGTAATTGCTCGACAGCAAAAAAATTTAATTTTAAGTCATCTGGGTTGTTACGAAGATTGATTAATCTTTAGAAGAATGTAGAATATTTCAGCTCATGCTTGAGAGTTCTTAAAAGAAAGCAAATTTTGTCACAAATGTATATAAATTGCTTCGGTAATTACTGCAGCAAAGCTTATGAGAAATTACGTAAAATAATTTCTTCAGAAGAATCACAAAGTTTAAAATTTTAATTTATAATCATCTGGGTTGTTACAAAGATTGATTAATTTTTAGAAAAATATGAAGTATTTAAGCTCATGCATGAGAGTTCTAAAAAGAATTATGCAAATAAATTGCTTCTGAAACTGCTGTAGTAAAGATAATGGGAATATCTGCAAAATAATTTCACAAAGTTTCAAATTTTAATTTTAACTCATCTGGGTTGTTACAAAGATTAATTAATCTTGAGAAGTATGTGAAGCATTTGAAATTATGCATGAGAGTTCTCAAAAGAATGCAAATTTTGTCACAAATGCAAATAAGTTGCTTATGAAACTGCTCAGCAAAGATGATGAGAAAATCTATAAAATAATTTCTTTAGAAGAATCAAAAAGTTGAAAATTGACTAATTTAGAAGAATATAAAGTATTTAAATTCATGCATGAGAGTTCTAAAATGAAAGAAAATTTCGTAACGAATGCAAATAAATTGCTTCAGTAATTACTGCAACAAAGATGATGAGAAAATATATAAAATAATTTGATAGAAGAATCACAATGTTTAAAATTTTAGTTGTACATCATCTGGGTGTTAACGATTGATTTTTTTATTGATTGATCTTTAGAAGTATATTTAGTATATAAAGTCATGAATGAGAGTACTTAAAAAAAAAAATTCTCGCAAATGCAAATACATTCCTGCTGAAAGATGATGAGAATTTAGAAGAATCTGGGTTGTTACAAAGATTGAATAATCTTTCGAAGCATATAAAGTATTTAAACTCATGCATAAGAATTCTAAAAAGAACGAAAATTTAGTCGCAAATGAAAATAAATTGTTTCTGCAATTACTGCAGCAAAGATGATAAATATCTTTGAAATAATTTCCTCAGAAGAGTCTGCCAATGGAAACTAACAAAATAAATATCACTATGAAGTATTTAAATTCATGTATGAGGGTTCTAAAAGGAATGATGCTTCGGAAACTGTTGCAGCAAAGGTGATGACAATATCTGCAAAATAATTTCTTTAGAAGAATCACAAGGCGTTATATTTATTTTAAATCAACTGGGTTTTTACGAAGATTGATTTATCTTTAGAAGAATATGAAGTATTTGAACTCATGCATGAGAGTTCTAAAAGTAAGTAAATTCTGTCACAAATGCAAATAAATTGAGATGATAAGAAAATCTATAAAATAACTTCTTTAAAGGAATCACAAAGTCTAAAATTTTAATTTTGAATCATCTGGGTTATTACGAAGATTGATTGACTTTAAAAGAATATATATCAAAAATACAAATAAATCGCTTCTGTAATTACTGCAGCAAAGATGATGAGCAAATCTAGAAATAAAAATTCTTTAGAAGAATCGCAAAGTCTGCGCCCGGAAACTAACAAAATAAATATCACTTTTTGTTGTAGTGAAAAAGCAACTCTAATGTGTAAATAGCTGACTACATTATCTACAACTAGTCTGATTAATATTTACGTAACATTTGCAACTATCTACAAAGTAAGACCTAGAATATTAAATTTTTTTTAGAGACACTAACTGGTTATATATATTCTATAATATACTTGATTACAAGTTGTGTTCTAATAAACATTTGTAATATATTTAGTGCTAAACTCTAGACAAATGTTTGTACATACTAACAGTTGTCTAAATAAGAGGTATATTATTATAGAAGTAAAATTCTACGAAAGTCTAGGCTATATATTATTTCTAAAACTAAGCACTTTTTTATATACTTTTTTCTTACCTGATTAATATTACCACCGTTTGATTGTTGTGTGTGTATGTTGATGTTGTTGTTGTTATTGTTGTTGTTGCTGCTGTTATTATTATTATTATTATTATTCAGATATTGATGATTTCGGTTCAAAGTACTGCTGAATTCCATTTGGTCGAAATCGGTAAAGATGTTTAAATCAAATTTCGTTGTAGTACGCGGCGTTGACTGCGATTGATGAAGTTGTTGTTGCTGCTGCTGCTGATGTTGTTGTTGTTGTTGCAATGTATATTGTGGATCAAATATGCTTTGTAAATCCAAGAGACCGGAATTTTGCGATAGAAAGGAAAGCTCCATTCGTTACAACTAAAGTCAAAAAGGCTCTTCCAACTTTGTCGAGCACGAATGTTGGTTTTTATTTTTGGGTTTAAAAAGACTTTTTTTTTAAGTTTAAGTTTAAAAAGTTGAAAAGTTTTGAAGTTTGCTGTTTTATTATCACCACAATAACCGAATTATACACTTAACAAAAAAACACGGTGTGTTTAAGGGTGTTACCACTCAGTTTTCGCTAGTTATTTTGAAGCTCGTAAGCTCCAACTTGCTTTTAATTATTATAATTGTTTTTGTTATACACAAAAAATTAAAAATTTTAAGGTTTTAAAATTATTTAACTGAGGTGTTTGCTATTTAGGTCAACATTTTTATAATTTGGTTTTAACACTTTTCGATTTATGACACTAGTTCGTTTTAAGCACAGCACTTGGATATTGATATATATTTATATTTTTCACTAACAACCAAATAATATCTATAGTTTAATATTTTTTTTTTTTTTGTATTTTTTTGTATATATTTTTTTTTTAAACTATTTTGTTGGAAAATTCGTTGTGCGTATTTGATTTAGATCAAATTAAAACAGTACAAAAAACGAATTATATAATTTTTTAATCCCAGTGGTCTCACGCTGACGATGGCTTCGAAGTAGGGTATTTTCAATTTTTAACAGCATTTTGTTCCTCAGATACATAAAGCTTGACTGATATTCATTTGGCATGCGTTGCAGTCGTAATTGAGATTTCTCCATTTATTGCAAAGTTTATATATCCGTGCACAATAATTAATTTTCTGTTATACACCAACGTAAGGTGCGCTTTAAAGATTTCTCCTAAAACTTTTCGCTGGGCGGTTTAATCCACTGTCAGATCAGTTTGGACATTCTCGCAGTTGATGACGATGAAGCGCGGCAAAAAAAATGTTCAACTTTCGGTTAGAGACAAGTTTTAAACTTGTTTAGGCTAAGCTGTCAATTATTTTTTACTATTTTTAAATATGCACAAATCAATAATTTGCAGCAGTTCTATGGCTTTGTTTTTAGATTTTCACAATTGTTTTATATAGCTTTGTTTTTAGATTTTTTTCTATTTTTAGACACTGTCAGAAGGCAGACATGTCGCTTTTTTAATGCTTGCAAAAAGAAGTTATTACTGTGCGCGTTTTACAACACTGTAGATTCAATAATTAATTGTTATCAATTTTTAATTTAGACTGTAGACACTTTGGTTACAATTTTGTAGATTTTTGTAGATTCAGCAGTTAAAGCTCAAGGCACAACTATTCCAGACACGTTCTGAATTTAATCTGTTTAGCACTGAGTTTGCAAATTTGCTACGAACTGAACGCGTTTGCTTTTCGCCGTTTTTTTTAGTTAGCTCTTCGAGTTTTAATCGCTCACAGCTGGCGGCATACACGAAGTTTGTATATAGAGCCGTTTATATAGATATGCACATATGTGTTGGTGCTGCTGTTGTTGTTGTTGTGGTTGTTCTTCGTCTATGCGGTCGCTACACTTTGTCTTGGTATGAGTGCTACTGATAAGTTCAAAAGAGCCTTCCTTGGGGCCTGACTGTATATACGCGTATTATCGTCGCTATGATGCTGCTTGGTATTGGGGTGTTATATATTCTGCTGTTTAATCAACAGTTTCTTAGAGCCTTTTTTTTTGCCACTTTTCACAAAACTGGTTTTGATATTTTAAGATACTTTAGCAAAAGTTGCTGCGATAATTGCACAAATTGTTTGATTTGATTAGACAAATTAACAACAAATGATATAGCTTGATATATTTTTCTTTTTTTCGTATAATACGTTTGATACGTTAATATTAGTTATGGTAGTTTGTTTTTGTGTAAAACGTTTTTCGTAGTTTTGAACTGTAGCCAATATTTTTGGTAAAAATTTGAAAAATTGTTTTAAAATGTTTATTTCTTTTTTTTGTAGTTTTTTGCGTTCCTGGGCTAGCTCGTTAGTGGAGCACTTTTAGCACGATGAAGCGAGGCTTCGAAAAGCCCAAAGACACAAGCATTTTGTGAGGCAAAACCTTGGTCGAGCGGCAACCAACACGGACACGAGGTTAAAATATCAATGAGTTGTGAGAATTTTTGCCGTTAGCGGGAAACTACAGATACAGTTTCGAAAATTATACAAGCCCCAAGCAGACGTACGAGCCGACAACGACGACGACAACGAGATCCAGCGACGACGACTTTGCTTTTGATTATAAAATGCGACGGAGACTTAGACAAGACTGCCTACGGTGGTGGTGTTAGCGGGTGACAATCGGAGAATATATGCTGTGAATGCTGATTGTTGATCAAGTTGATTGTTGTGTGGATGCTGCGTTGGCTGCGGCGTTAACTGCGCTGCTGGCTGTGTTGTATCGAGATACGAGTAGCTCACTAATTGATTGCGGCAATAAACTTATTGCTGCCGCTGTTGTTGTTGTACGTATATAACTAAAACGCGCTTGGCCAAAGAGCCCTTTGTGTCAGTTACAATGCACTTGTTGAGTTGAGTTATTGTTGTTGTTGTTGTTGCCGCTGCTGCTGCTGCTGCTGCGTCTCAGCTGTTTACGTGTTATCGTTTTGTTGCTAGTTGCTTTCTTTTTGTTTTTTATCGCTGCTTACGCTTTGCGTTTATTTCACTTGCACACACTGGCACGTTATGTTTAAAAATTAGCACAGCTGTTGTCTCGCTTACGCACACGTGTTGCGCGCCTGACTTTCAACGTTTCTGTGTGAATGCCGCTTCACAATAACAAATTAATTATACTCGACTCGAGTGCTGCCCCACAACAATGTATAGCAAAAATTTTCCTCGATTTATGTTGTATGCGCCTTGTATTAGCAATTGAATTTAATTAAATAGCACAAAAAGCTGCCTATAAATCATATGCGAATGTGCAACAATTTGCTATACGTTTTGTATTGGCTAAACTGCCCCCACGTTGTTGCTATTGCTGTTGTTGTTGTTCTTCGCACTTTTGCTGCGCGCGTCGATGACGTATTTTTTGGCACGCACGTAATAAGAAGGAACAGCCTTCTATTTTTTTATATTTTTTTTTTGTGTTAAAGCCACAAAAATGTGACGCTAATTAAACTTTTCCGCAGAAGAAACGCCGACGTTTTGTTGCTTTGGTTATTTTACTTCTTGATGTTGTTGTTGTTGTTATTGCTGATTTTACTGATTGGCTTTGTTTTAACCGCTTCTCGCTTAGGTTATACACTCTCAAAAATTCAAAACTCAAATGATTTTAGCGAGCATGTTGTATCGCTAATATAAAAACATTGACGCAGCCAATTTTGGTTCTCCCATTTGTATGCCAAAGAGCAAGCTAGTCGTGCTCTTAAACACATACTTACGCATATATGTAATATACATGTATGTAAATAAACAAAGTACATAAAGCAAAGCTGTTATCTTCTTAAAGACACTAAAGTAGTACCCCAGTTTGCCCCCCAGGATAACTGCAGCGGGAAATGGAGCATAAAATATAAATAAATAACAATAACAAAATACATTATCATTGTTTTTTAGTCGCAGCGCTTAAGTTTAAGAGCAGCGACTAAAGAGCGCGCTCTTAACATTGCTGTCAGTGTGTGCTATGCGTGGGAGCTGGTCGCATTTGTTGCTCAGAGCGCTACAAATAAAATTATGACGCCTTAAGGCCAAGCATTTTGGGAGCAACATTTTTAGACTGGTCAGCAGGTAGTACAGTAGTCTTTAAACGTCTACAAACACGTTTATTTTTTTCAAAACTTTTAAAAATGTTACAAAAACATCTGAACTGGCTGGCCTCTTAAAAACTCAAGTGGCTCATGTATTTTTGCTGGAATCCATTAATTTAAAACAGTTGAATCAGCATTTATCAATTGACACAAATTAGAATTTTTATTTGCCATTTCTTGCAGTCAAGTCTTTCTAACGGCACGTTCATAATTAATTTTATTAATTAGATTAGCAACTCTACCAACAAAAGCTAATTCTTTTAGTGTTTATAAGCTAGACAACTGAAAACTGTCTCCATGCACAATTAGTATTTTTTTTATTCATTCATAAGCTTTTGTGGCTTTTGTGTTAATTAAAAGTTATTTATTTTTATTGATTAAGGCAATTTTGTACATTTACCGAGTTTCTTGTGACCAAATATTGCGTTCAATTAATAAATGTAATGCAAAATTTGTTGATATATGTCTTATATGGTTTGATCACTAAATTTCTTCAATTGAAGAAAATGTACGCGAATTAAATGTTTTTCAATTGTTTTTAAATTGTCATCAATGGCAAGGTCTTAAGTGAAATTAATTTATTTTGCACAAATGAAGAACACAACGCAATTTCATAAATGTTCATAACAACTAGCTATCATTATTAAGACATATGTGTATTTTGTTCAAACAACATGTAACCTAAACGAAATGTACGGCTCGTGTCTTAATTTAATTTGCCATGAAATATTTTAGTATATTTAATTAACACTTTGACAGCTTAGCTGTATTAATTTGTATTAATTAGCTTCAATTTATAGCATTTTTTTTTTGAAATCCTCAACTTTATTTTAGTCATTGATCAGTTTTTAGTACATTTAAAAAAAGTGCAGCAAATGCCTGAATGAAATTTTTATGCATATCTATGTAAATTTTAAAAATAAATAAATCAAACTAAATGTATAACCTGCTTGAGAAATAAATAAATGTGTCATATGCATGTTAATTACGTCACTCACAGCTTAGAAGCAGCAACTTTACATGTGCAACTGACAATTTAAAATTTAAATAGTAAGCGCCCAACATGTTGCGCGCTTGCCAGCACTTGTTTGTTCAAAAATATTGTGCAGCACTGTTATCGCAGTTTGGCTTACCTGGAACCTATCGATATCTGTTACATCTCTAAACCCATTGAACGCCACAAATTTCGTTGGCATCGCCAATATTTATTATGGAATTGTCACCCATTAATCAAATAGAGGATAGAAAACCCATTATAACTGCAGACGGCCTAGTACAAACGTCTAACTCACCTTTTGAGCCCTCAACTGTTTCACAAGAGACCCAAACATCGAACGGCATTGGCGGTGGCCAGTTGACAGTCGACCAACTCGACATCGAAATTTTACCTATCATATATGATATAGTGCGCTGGTAAGTGACAGTGTGAATGGATGTATGTACGTCCGTCTGTTTTTTTTTTAGTTCAATGATTTGTTGGCAAAAATCATTGTTTTGTTCAAGCGCCTATAAATACTTTATATGCAAAACTGCGCAACAAAGAAATAAATTTATTTTATATTGCACATACCTTATATAACGGCAACTCATTCATTACAGCGTGGAGAAGGATCCTCTCGAGAACGCTGTGAAGTTGCGTGAGTCACAAGACTGTAACCACAAGGTAGGCCTTTGTAAATATTTTATAACAATAAATATTCATTTTTTTCCGGTTTTTTTTTTTTAGATATTTGAGCTACAAAAACGTCTGGATTCGGCTCGGGAACAAATCAAACAGTTGCCTGGTATTGATTACAACAAGGAGGAACAGCTGCAGCGTTTGGAATTAATGCGCAATCAATTAAAGCTAAAGCAGCAGCTCATACGTAAATACAAGGATACAGAGTTCTAGCATAAAGACACAGATTCACTATGGTACTACGACTATTGATGCGCTATTTGGCCAACAATGAGCAGCTAATAAATCGCATGGCAGATAGTTATCCCATAAGAAGGGCAGCTCAGTTGGTTGTATCCTTAATGTATCGTACAAAGAGCATTGCCCGGGAGCAGGGTCTGCATGAGATGACGCCGGAACGCTTCAAGTAAGTTAAAGCCAACGTTTGCTGTTGATTACTAAACTTACGAAGTGTTTATTTATATTTTTAAAAACTATTTCTCTTTGTAGATCCTTCGTGAACCTTTTTAAGAACAATGTCAAACAAGAGATCGAGGGCGTCAAAAGGGAAATGAAAAACCAGAAAAAATAAATGTTCGTACTTAGCTTACTGACAAAATTCTAGTAAATTATTTAAACTTTTGTTTTACCATTATTTTCGCAATTTAATTTAAGAATAAAATAAGAACAAATTCATTTAGAGTTTTCTCAAACTGATTTATTTTATTTGTGTACTTCAAAAATCTTTTTTAAAATTTATGTAACTTAAATCTTAGTGTACAGTTTTCTTAGAGACCATCAAAAAAGCATAAATCAAAATGTAGCAGTAGTATTATGTAAGATTAGAAAAGCTACGTATACAAAAGCAAAATATTTGTGCATAGATCTGTTTAGGGAATAGCTCCAAAATCTAGATGCACAAATATTTTGCCAAGTGTGTACTTAGCAGCAGTATGTTGTTCAAAACTTAAATCCTAAAAACAATTCAAATTCGATTTGGCATAACTTTAGGGAAAACTAAATTAACATTGGACCAAATACGAAACACACTTGCAAATCTTTGTAGACCTTACAAAATTTTCACTTGATATACATACATACTTCCTGTATCAAAATAGTTTATCTTTCTTTCTTTCATAGTTGTATTACAAATAAATGAAATTAAAACCGGGCAATTATTCTTTACAAAACTCCTGGCACGCCCCTTATTTGCCTCAAATACATTCATATGTTTATGGTTTAGCTCTAGATTTTCAATTTTGGTGTAAATATATAGAAAAAAAAACAAGAAATGGATTCAAATAACTTTAGTTAGTTTGTTGTTGTCCTGAAGCACCCGCTGCTTCACTTGTTCCGGTCCCGCCATTGGACTGAAATGTCTGACTACCTCCACTGGACGTTGTGCCAACCGCCTGTTGCGTGCGATTATTGCGCTTGCGTTTCCCACCACGCCTGCTACCTCCTTCGCGTTTTTCTCCATTATGCCGCGACGAGGCCTCCTCGCCCTCTACTTTGTGATGACTGCTGCTGGCTCCTTGAGCATTGCCTTGATGCCGTTGCTGATTGTTGCTGCCATTGCTACCGCCATTCTGTAAACGTGACTGCATCTTGGCTGGCTTGGGACGATAGGGCGATGCTGCCGCATTTGGCATGGGACGCAATATATTGCCTACAGCTTTGGTGCGACCCTCGCGGAATACCAGCCGCTGTCCAGCGCGTATGTATTCCGGCTGCTTGATGAAACGGAACTTAACGTGTGCCTTGTCGCCTGTGCGCAGACACTCACGCGACATGTGTATAATGGATGCGGTTTGACGTATGCTGCCGCAGTGCACCATGGCCTGATAACGTGCTGAGATCGTTGTGGGATGATGAAGCACTAGGATTTCGCCTTCGAATTCCCAGCAAGCCTGCGGTTTTAGTTCCGGCGAGACCATTACCATGCCTTTACGCAAATACCCACGTTTAATTTTCTTTAAAGCAAAACTGGCGGTTTGGCCACAGCGCACTCGACCCACGTTCATACGCTTGCGATGTATGCTCTTGACAGTTATGGGTATAAAAGCGCCGACAGGATCAGGACCCAACATAAGCACATCGTTTAACTTAATAGTGCCTTGTAGACAGGTGCCTGAGACAACAGTGCCTACGCCAGGTACGGAATAAACGTCGTCAATTTGAAATTCTGGCGGCAGACTCTCAGAGCCGGCCATGCGTGTGCTTAGCAGATTGAGGAACATTTTCAACAACTCTAGATTATTGCCAGTTACATTCGACACCTGGAAGATGGGACACAAACGTTCGGAGACAAAATTTGTAGCGCTTAGCACAACGTCGTCGTGACTGCGCACTACGACGGGCACTTTGCGGCAGCCCTGCGACTTGAGCATTTTGAAGAGTAGCTTCATATTATCCTGCAGCACATTTGGCGGGCACATGTCTATCTTGGTGACTACCACGAAAACGGGTACTGAAAGCGCCAAAGCCAGACCAAGATGTTCCTTAGTCATGCCTACTATGCCTGCATTGGCGCCAATCTATAAGAAGAAAATACATATATGGTAAGTTACTCAATGCTGTTACATAGTTTTTGCTTACCATTAGCATGCCAAAATCCGGTGCGTGACCCGTCATTCCAAACACTGTGGTTTTCAGATAACGTTCATGGCCCGCCAAATCAATAAAGGTTATAACTTTGGCTGAGTTTTCACAAATCTTGACCCAATCTAGATGTCCATGGTCCGGTTTATTTACTACATTGCCTGTACCATCAAAGCCCAATATATCATTGCCGACAGAGCTGGTGCGTCCGCTTTCCATTTCGTGTTTATGGCGGAAAAGTCGCTGTCGCGCATGTCCACGTCCATTGTCAAGTTCACCGTGTGTCAGTACACCAAGCAGCGTAGATTTGCCAGCATCCACATTGCCCACCACTGCCACACTGTGGGGTAAACACAAGTCATATGAAGTTGAAATTACAAAAAGCTTTACAAATAACAAGTGCTTGAGAAACCCAAGACCAGCATTAAAATGGATGATCTAAGAATATTTATCCACGGTGCCTTAAATCCAATTGCTGCCAAATATGTAGTTTGGCATGTTTTAATTATAAGGTGTTGTTTTTAGTCAAGGTGCTTATAATTTTGTTCGCATTTTGCAATTGTTTAAAAATTTAAAGCACGTATTAACCGCTCTTAAAATGTATGCTCACCGAATCTCCATGAAATCTGTGGTCTCAATATGTTTTCGTATCAGAAACTGTGCCGTGTTGCCTTTCTCACCGCGGCGCTCTCGCAGTTTGACCATATCCGCATCAACGCTAGCTGCCAGCTGGCGCAGCGTATCCACGGAAGCAGCAAATTGAGCCACATCCAGACCGCTGTCGCTGCCATCTAAATGAGCGGAAACACAAAAGTCTTAGATAAGATTAGACTCGTATTAGACACGTATTGCACTTACCCTCGCCCACGCCTATTTCATAGATTGTCTCGCCGCAGTTGGCCGCAATGCGATCTAAAAGTCTTTTCGTCAACAGCTCCAACTGCGCCTCTGTTGGCTTCACGAGCACATCCTTGCTACGTATGCTTGAATAATCTATCATTAAATTTTGCATTTGTGTAGGCAAACCATCCACATTGAATATATTGCTCCGTGCACTTTTAATGCCCACACCATTGGGCATACCAAGTGCTAGGCCATTTGTATTAGTGCTGGTGCCCAGCACTGAAGGTGCTGCAGCTTGTATATTGTTCATCGCGCTGGGGACTATGTCTAGAATAGATGATGCTACTTTATTGCTTTGTGTACACAACCCTTTTAAAGTATCCTCGGAATCATTGCCTTTAATGGTCTGTGTGTGTGACGTGCGTCCTGTTTTGTTTGTTGATTCTGTAAAAAGATATGAGTTAGATTATAAACCGATGCACGCCAACTTTTTTGGCTTTAAAGCTAACCTAACTATCCTACACCATGCTGAATGAAGTTTGCTTTAGTATGCTTGCGCTTCGTTTGCATTGCGTTGGTGGAATGAAGAAAAGTCAAGAGACTCTTTTTTTATAGTAGCTCCAGGAATGATGAAATACTGTTTGAAAGCTGATGTAATTCAGCATTAAAATGCAGCAGCAAAAGAGCGCGTCAGTGGTTGAGGCAGGAACGAAATTTCAATTTCATTTACAATCGAAATCAACCGGGCATTACCCGTTATTGAAGGCTGGCGGGCACAGCTGCTGCGTTGGCAGAATCAGCTGTTGAGCAGTGTTTAGTGTTTGCTTGTGTGCGTGTGTATGTTTGTTATTATTATTAAATTCATATTCTAATTGCCAATTCTGTTTTGTTCCACAGCAGTATTTTGCTTTGACACTGAAAAATTTGTTGTTATTTTTTGTTTTCTTTTTGCGTTAAACATATTTTTGCGTATTCCGCTTTTATGTAACTTTGTTAATGAGTATTGTTGACGTAGACGAAAACAAATCTTGCTAATATTTTTATTCGCGCTTTGTTTTGATTTTCTGCATATTTGTTGTGTTTATTTTTAGCGCCAAACGAAGAGCAAGCACAAAAAAAGTAGCAACACTTTTTGCAAACAAACCCAACTGCATAGCTACATATTAATTTAGTTTTCTATCATAGTTTTGCAATGCTGCTTATCTTTTACTTGTTGTTTGCTTAAATTCAACAAAATTAACATATTCTTAACTGCAGCAAATAAATTCGTAGCATTTTAGCTACTTTACTACAAACTTCCACACACACTTGTGCGCAAAAAAGTTGCAATTAAAAGTGAAAGGGATGTTTTATGCCGAGACTCCTGTTGCAACTTTTGCAGTTGTACATATGCGTGCACAGCTGTATAACTAGCAATTTGAACTACTTACATGCCATTAACTTGTTGTTTTGCAGCTTGCAGCGTCTTTTACAAATCTGCATACAAGTTTTGCATAATTTTTCTTTGTATTTTAGTGTCTGTCCAAAAGTATAAGCAAGCCACGTACCTTTTTTTTTCGTTTTAGTTTTTCTCTCTTTTCGATAGCAACAACGCACACATCGATAGCTTCAAGATAAACGATGTTTTTAGCCTGCACAACGATAGCACTTAAAGTTTACCAAAAATATCGATGCTTGTTAGCGGCTGTTTAAAAGCTTATCAAAAAAAAGGGGAAGTGGTTTGCGGTCTTTGGCATTTAAATTTGTTTACATGTTATCAAATAGGCACTAAACATGTTTCAAGAAAGTTCCGGCAGCTTTTAAAAACACTTTATCAAAACAAACGCAAATTGGTGAACGCTTATTAGCTGCGCAGAGCTAAATGCATGAGTCATAAAAAGAATTTGGGCATGTTTTTGTTACTAGTTGGATATATACATATGTATGTACATAGGTATATGTTTACAGCGCTTACCTTTGCTTTGGTACATAATTTAATTTTAAGGTTTCAATCCAATTGGTAACACACTTTGCCGGCTTTAATAGAAATTTGTAAGAACACATTGTTCTTAGTTATTTACTTAAATTAAAGCAACAGCTGCGGACAACGCACCCTAAGCCGAATTTTCAATGTCAACAAGTTTTTAAGACGTCTTACCGCGTGTCTTTTAGCGCACATTCTGGCCACACGCATACATAGTATATAAATACACACAACCAACCATATGTACCTACAATGTGTAAATGCGTGCCCATGAGGTTATGCAAGACACACACGTACAAACATGAACACAAGTCTCACCATAAACAATTTAAGCTTAATTAATTCCGTATTTTTTTACAGTTTATTTAATGTATGATAGTCTAAAAAAATAGTTTACAAATTATAAAAATGTTTTTAACAATTTTGGTACAATTTTGTTTTAACATTCGCTCATACAAATGTTTCTGGTGTATATTGCTCAAACAATAATAAACTGGATGCGGTTTTGCTTATTTGACTGGCGACAATGTTAGGCGGAGCGAGTGTGACATTTTAGGAGGGGATGTACATTTCAGGGGCGTGCTTATAAATATATCCAAAATACATGAATGCTGCTGCTGCTACCTCTGCTTATATCTTCTCCTCTTGGAAATGTCTTGGAGTGCTTTGTTCCTGCTCAATCACTTTTACAATTCACAATGTTTCATTTCGGTTTTTATATAACTGCTGGCATGTGTGTGTGTTTTTGTATTTGTTATGTCTATTTGGGAGCAAAAATAGTAATGAATGTGTGTGTAGTGGAAACGTGCTTTAATCGCTGGAAATAATCATCAGTTGTACAATATTTGTTTAAATTGTTTTTTTTTTCTTTTCGCCGCCAAAGGCGCGCTTCGCACTAGAACTAGTCGCTTTAAGTTGAAGTTCCCTTATTAATTATTAATATAATTATTATATTTTATGTTCATCAGCATGACCCCCTCTATAAAAGAAGCGTTGCGTATTATATCCCGTATATAGGACTTCGTATACACTTATATACACTTCTCTTGTTTTTTATGTGTGTGTGTGTTTGTTGTGTATGAGTGTGTTTGTTTGTATGTGACTGTTGTTGGGCAAATTAAGCCGTTGCCGGCGCAACTTCTGCGCTTTTCTTGGCGGCATCGGCGCTGCTTTCAGCAGTGGGTTTACTGGCGCCAGCAATGGCTACCTCCTCAAAGTTCTCAACCAAATCTGGCACATCATCGTCGGCAGCATCAGCAGCAGCGCCGGCAGCTCCAGCAGCAGCGCCAGATTTGTTGGCAATTTCGGATGCAATCTTTTTCAACTGGTTGATGTCTTGTGGCCCCAACTGTGTCAATATACCGGGCAACATATCCGAGATCGTCTTGTTCTCACCATGTCCGGTTATAGCGAAAGTATTTGTCGGCAATGAAGCCTGCGCCTTAGGGTTGTTGAAATGTATGACATTACCATCATTTTTGATGATATTGACTTCCTCAATGCCGGGTATGGTATTGACCGACAATTTCTTCAACGATGACTGCAATTTTTTGTCATCCGTAGCCGGGGTCGAGTGCACAATCTTCTTCTTGCGGCGCGGGGTGCCCTTGCCGCCAATGCGCACCTGCGCTTGCAACTTCTTAAGCTTTTCCGGATTCATCTGTACAACACAAAACACAAGCGTGCAATAAACGAAAAATTAAACAATTAATATTTTCCAAATTAATTTGTACAAATTTTCACAAGCTATATTACTTTTCTTTATAATTTAGCACAGAGCAGAGCCTGAAAACACGTGCGCCCCGTTCTAGTCAAATGTCAAAAGAAATCGCCATGATAAAAATGGCAAAAGCAGTGCTGTATGTATATGTGAGTAGTACCCTTAAGCAACACTAAACATTAAGCAAATTATCGGTGGGCGTACGAAAATAAATTTATGCGTTAGTTAAACTAAATGCAGCGTAACTATTTAAAGCAAAAATAAAAAATTGTAAATTAATAAAAGTATGCACGAACCTTTTTGTGTGTGTTTTTTCAAGTGAAATTTATATGTTAATGACAGCACGCTCAAAGCACGGCAACTATCGATAGGCTACAGCTGTGACATTTAAAACATTTTATTTATCTTTATCTTTATTGAAATAATATTATTATAAAACAATGAAGTAAATTATACAAA
Organism: Chymomyza amoena; assembly: GCA_037043745.1. NCBI lineage: Eukaryota > Metazoa > Arthropoda > Insecta > Diptera > Drosophilidae > Chymomyza > Chymomyza amoena. The sequence continues at coordinate 43,391 of JBAMAX010001325.1, forward strand.
TAAGTGTTTATTTGTTTTATGCCTGTTCAACTATAATACAAAAATAATCATAAAATTAAATCTGAATAAATACAAAAATCATTGTGAAGGAAAAATGCCAAAAAACCCATATGAACTAAAACATAAACTAAAACTTAAAAACTAATTTATTCTAGAAGCGGGGTCCAAGTTCCCGTATATGTTCAAATTCTGATGTTAAACATCTATCATTAAATTTATGAGTAGCTTTATCTATTGTGTTCCTAGCCAGATCAATATTAGCTAAACTGTGTAATCTTTGTATTGAATAATACCTGGGCAAATTGTGCACTAATTTTAAGATCTTGTTCTGACAAACTTGCAGTTTATTAGCATACATATTTGCAGTTTGTCCCCACACTGGACAGCCGTAATAAATACATTCGAAGAAGATTAATTTCATGATAGGTGTTTTATTATCTAAACTTAGCAGGGAATTTCGGTTAAGGAATGGGTAGTGTTCTAGAAAGAATGTTTATCTTATTGGTTACATAAGATACGTGTTCCATAAAAGTTAGTTTTGTATCAAGGACAATACCTAAATATTTTATTTTTTATTCCCAAAAAACATTTTATTTAAATTTGAGTGAAAAACATTTTTACTACCTAATCTTTTAGAAATTTAGTTGAAGCAGCTTAAGGATTTTCTTCTTTTGAATTTTAGATAGGGAATTCCCCTTTCTTATTTATAGCAGCATTAGTGTTTTCTTCGTGTGTTTTTTTTCAAAGCTTTTCTGGAACATACATATGTAGATATAGAACGTACATGTACCTCATATTTCCTTTAGTTCAGTACGCAACCCGAAACTTATTTTGAGAGCAAACAGTGCTACCCCTTAGCTAACAAATCTGCGTACTAGAGAAAAAAAATCTTGTCCAAAATATTTCTAGCGTTTATTTTATTTGAAGATTTGTGTTACCTCGGCGCTTTTTTTCACCAATGTTTACATATATGAATAGCTTTCAAATATTGCAATTGCTTACTAGTTTTTGTAACTTTTACTAAAACTAGTAAAATAAATCAAACGGGTATGAATTCAACGGGCGGAAGGAGGCGTCGTATTCCTTAGTCTTTTTACACCGGGGCGCATTTTATGTCTCAGATGCTACGTATGAATCTGCCGTTTCGAAAGTTTCAACATCATTCCAACATCTTGTGCAAATGTTTCTATCTTATTGCGCCCTGATGAGAAATTGTCCGATTATTTTTCTGTGTAGCTCTAAATTTGCCCCGAAATTGAAAACAATGCCCACAAAAAGCCTGGCAGCCTTGCATTCGAAAGAAGGCGCCACAGCCTCATATGTTTATGGAACTGGCACACAATTTAAAATGAGCGGCAATATATAGATACAAAAATATACAAGCCGATGCAGCAAGCGTTTCATTCAGAGCTTCTAGTTTGATAAAAGGAAAAAAGTAGAAATCAATTTTGTACATTTGTTTTGTATTTTACCTATTACACTTTAATATACAATAACATATCGTGGGCCATTTAAAAGTACCAGCGGTGCTGATGGTATCGATACTACCACTATCGATAGACTACAGCTGTGACATTTAAAACACAGCTGTGATTTTGCGCACTAAACACAGCTAGTGCTAAAAGTGCTGTAAAATGGCAGTGAAAATTTACTGCAATTATACAACACTCAACTCACTTGACTACAATTCGCTACTTGAAGCAAACAATCAAAAGTTAGATTAGCTTTAGATAAGACAAAACTTATCGCATTTAATGCCCAATAACTGATTAAGCAATAAAATACACACTGCTTTCGACGTGTGCCAGTAAATTTGCAATTTCATAATAAAATTGTAACAAAACGCATACGTTTTGTTTTCAAAATTGAACAAAGCGTCTGGGGCGCTCGCAACAAGTGTTATTTATTGCATTAATTATTAAAATTAAACGTTAACAAAACAGCTAAGCATTAACAGCTTGCTTTAAACGTGAGTGCGCTATTTTATTAAATGTCATACGGAAGCTATTCTATATCTTTGACTTTTGTTTAGTGGACGACTACGAACTAGACGAATTCATCATGGATTTCTGGAGCATTTTCATTTTCTTCCTATTGACATTTCTCATAATGAGCTGCTGTGGCTATTGCTGCACCACCAAACGTCGTGGTGCGGTATTATCTAGTAAGTAAATAATATACTATATATGTACTTCTGTCTATTATCAACACCCAACGCCCAACGATGACTAAGATGCGGTTGATAACAGCATCATAGGTCGCTGTGTCATTTCCGTATAAATAGTAACTTGTTTTTCCCCCCAAAGCAACATTAGTTAATGTAATAACTTTGCAACTCTCCCAACTTGGTTTTATAAACCATAATTATAGCTTGGTTGTTGTTTCTACACCACACGTGACGTCACACACGCACACAAACTCAATTCCCTGTAAAGAAATCGCTTTGCGTGTGCAAAAAATTTGTATTTGGCGTTTAATTTATTAATATTCCATGTGATGAGAGCGTCTAAGAGAGCTATAAATTTTGGCCTGACTGTGCATATGACTTCGCCGGTACGAACGCACTCGCTTTTGTTTACATAATTAATGTTTATGTTTCTAATTGTGTTTATTTAAATGTTTCAAGCGACTTGGTTACACTGACTGTACAATACAGTAGCTTCGGATTGCACTAAAGTATGTTAAATTTTGCACTTGCTGAACTCTTTTTGCCATAAATTATCTTATCTTGGATTTTAATTCCACTCACATTGACTGTACTGTAAAAACTTGTCGGTAGCGTCTATTTAATTTGTTTAATACGCTGTAAACTGAAGAGGTGTGCTCTTCCAAACGTTGTTTTATTTTTTTTGCACAAACCTTTCCTATTTCAAAATGTATATAATGTTTGGGTAACCATGATTTCAATGGAGCGTCCCAGCTTAAGTGTGCTTATCTGTAGGCTTAAGCTATTTAAATAATATCATCTTGAGATATTTAAGTGCTTTTCAAATAAAGAGTCAGTTACTACCTTGAAATTTTTTTTTGAATCTTTACACAATATTCAATATCCAAACACATAATAAGCTTTGCAGTTGGCATAATTTGTTTAAGAAAGAAAGACCTCTTTGTAATAATTTGATATTATCTTTATTGTAGTCTTTTTCAGTTTTAGTGTTTGATTCAAATAGCCTAATTTCTCTGGTTTTTTCTTCACTTTAGTATTTTGTTATAGTAAAAGTTTCGGATTAACAATTGTACAATTGAAAGCACATCCATATTTGTTTTTACACTTCCATTTTTTCATGATTTTGAAATAACACTTTGAGAAGTTAGAAATAAACTGGGAGCTGTATAATTTTTAAATCTAATACCACGAAACAAAAATATCTTTAGAGCATTGAATTGAACTTGTATTTCCCTTCTTTTTTTATGAAAGTGATCATACATATATTTTTATGAACCGCAGTTTTCAAGTAATAATTGATGACTCATATTCTATTTGGGAATTGCCAGATGTATTCTCTTCATACAAGCTGTTTTTTAATTTCGTAGACGAAGTAGTTATAATAGTTTTTTTTTTACCAAGTCTTACATCATTATTAAATTCTTTTATTTTATATTTTGTAATAATATTTTATTCATAGGGAAACATCCGACATTCTCGTCTTTTTTTAAATGACTTTTATTTAACACGGTATTGAACAAATTGTTTTTAGTCAATATCATTTATTATCATATATGTTTATAACGATTCTATTCCTTTATTAACATAATCGTTTTAAAACTTTTTTAAGGAATTCTCCTTTTTAATTTATTTCCATAGCCGCTTAGGGATTACTTCATGACTTTTTTACGCGGTATCTATCAAATTTCTATCCATAAATTTTTAACAATTCTGAAAATTCCAAAAATATTCAAGCAAAATGCTACTAGTTAAAATTTTGTAAACATTTTTGCTTTAATTTATTGTATACTCAATTATTTTTTGACACGATTTTCAATATACCGGGCGACAAATCCAAGATCGTCTTGTTCCTCAATGCCGGGTATGGTATTGAACGACAATTTCTTCAGCGATGACTGCAATTTTTTGTCATCCGTAGCCGGGGTGGAGTGCACAATCTTCTTCTTGCGGCGCGGGGTGCCCTTGCCGCCAATGCGCACCTGCGCTTGCAACTTCTTAAGCTTTTCCGGATTCATCTGTACAACACAAAACACAAGCGTGCAATAAACGAAAAATTAAACAATTAATATTTTCAAAATTAATTTGTACAAATTTTCACAAGCTATATTACTTCACATATGATGTGAACTGGATGAACTGAAAAATGAAACGTTGCGTCTCATACATGTTGGCACTCGAACATTCGAACCAGCTCGAACCTGTTGAGAGCTCGAACCTGTTGAGAGCGCGACAACTTTATTTGATGTGATTCGTTCATACACGTTGCAGATATCTGCTCTCTGCATCTATTTGTCTGTCCGAATAATAAAAATTATCTCAGATATTAAAAGACTAGTATATATATTCTTGATCTGCGTCAAGTTCACCAGTCGATATTGCCATGTCTGTCTGTTTGTCAGTACGATAAAATATCGATAAAAGATCGACTATAAGGGCTGTGGCCCTAAAATTTTATTAAAAGATCAACAATCAGTGTTGCTGATCAAGTTTATTATTATTAAAATTATTACGATTATACGACTTTTTCTAAGAATATTATGCCGAAAAACTGTTTGAAATCGAGTAAAAACATTAAAAGATATTGGAACATAGAGGAATTAATGAATATATATCAGAAAAACTGTATAGAGCTAAGAAACTTTGATAGAAGAGGATGTAGAACAGATAAATTTAATTTCAGTTAGAGGGAATTTGAATTGATCACTATAAGAAACAATACATACGGTCTTCTTCTACAAAAAAAGAAAGTTGTGGCTATGTTAAGGCATAAATGTGTTTGTGCAGGGTATTTAAAGTCGGGCAGGACCGATTCTAGTATGCAAAGGAATGAACATTATGAAAATAAAGCAAATTATAGGGAAAATTATGATCTTCTTTTAACAGATTCTTCTTTTTACGAATTTTGTCGAGTTTTTTAAAGTTAATTTTTTAGATTAAGATGCTTTTCAAAATTTTCTTATTTCTTTTAAATATTCATTGAAATGGCTTAAAAATATAGGAAAGTAAAGGGCGTTCTTATTATTCTTTTTACGATTTTTCTTTTAAAGTTATTTTTTTAGATACAGATCCTATTCTAAATTTAGTCCATTTCTTTTTAAATAAGTCAACATAGGTTTTAAGCCTACATTATGCCTGTAACCTAGTACGAGAGTAATTTTTATTAAGGATTAAGTGATTGAACCCTTTAATAATATACAAATAATTTTTAGTGCTTCAATCTATAAATATTATTTTATTATTTGTTTATGTTTTAAGCTGCAAAAAAGAAGACAGTTCCGAAAGTTTGCTGTGATTAGATTTAAGACTTAGACTTTGCTGTGGTCGAAGACTTTAACTAACTTGATTCAATAATGATCAAATGAAGAATTGCAAACAATTTTCCATACTCAGGATATACAATAATAATATAGTATGGACAAATCATTCTCTATAGATGGCAGGATCTGATGATCAACAACAAAAGTTGATGAAAGACGTTGTAGGGTTGGACCTCAATAATGATGTGGGATCAAGTAAAGTTCGTGTAGTCTTCTGCTAATTTGTCAAGATCTTAAGATTCGACTAGAGTCGTGTAGAATGTTTTATTATATTAATTTATATAAAGTCAAAGAGTGATTTCTCGATTCCTAATATTTTGTATGCTTCAGGGAATGTCTCGTCTTCGTTTTAATTTGGCTATCTTCTGAATGGGTGTTTTGCTGGCTTGTCAAGTTTTTAAGATTCCACTACAGTCGTTTTGTATCCACAAGTGATCTATCTGTAGAATGTTTCGTGATTTTAATTTAGTCAAAGTCAAAGGGTATACTATATCCCATAATTGAACTAATATTTTGTATGCTTTAAGGGATGTCTCTTCTTCGTTTTAATTTGGCTATCTTTACCTTTGTTGTTTTACATTTATATATAATGATGACCGACCTTATGTAGTTTTCTGTTGGATGGTTAAAGCTGCTCAAAGCAACTCCCAACTCTTGACATCGATTTAGAGCTTCCAGAGTTCCAGATGTTACAAAATGCGACTATAGCTCAATTAGTGTAGCGCCTCTGAATATAGATAATGGGTCAATACATATGTATAATATGCACGTAGCTGGGGTTCTTTTTTTTTTATTATTTGTATATAGATAAAAATAATTATATTTATCATAAAGGCTAGATTGAATGTAAAATTATTTCTTGCCTTACAGTCATAACTTTTGCTTGGTTCGGTGGCGTTTTGTGGCGTGTTTTGAATTGTGTTGTGAATTTTTATATCATATACAAAATGATCTATATTTATTTCGATATATGGTTTCCCATATTAATGGTAATATTCGTGTTATTTATAATCCTGTGTGCCCTTCGAATGCGTCGCGCTCGCATGTTGAGAATGCAAACAGCTACGATTGTGGCGGATGGTAAGGTCTTTTAATTAGTATAATTTAGTACTAATTTTTACCATTTGTTAAAAACATTTGACAGCTATTAGAAAATGAAAATCTAATCGTTTTTACTCAAGTGTTGTAGGAATATTGAAACTGGTAGAAAATAAGTTTTTGCGGTTACCAAAAATTAGCAGCACTTTGTCTTTGACGTCAGACGTCAGCTTGGGGCAGCGTGCCAGAGTTGTTTTTTATTGATATATGGCTAGATCGATTAGTTAGTTGCCTGGGCTAAAATCCGGTGTATTTTATTTAGCTCGAATGTACGTAGTTAAATTTAATCTGTCTAAGTTTCGGCTTGTACTGCAATCAGCCAAAAAGTAGATTGCAATTTTTTTTACATTTCTGCTTAAATTTTGACCATAAGTGGATGAAGTCCAGCGATAAGCATAATTTAATTTGTTTATTATAATATTATCTGACGTCAGTAGACATTGCGCATGGCTTTACTTGAAGCCTGATTATCATGGTAGATATGATGCCGTACCATAAATCTTCAGTCCAACCCCCGTGTGGGCCTTCGGGACGTATCGGGTTTTCCCAACCGCGATTATAATAATGGGCATTAAGCGCCCATTTAGCAAGTAATACGTACTTAATAAGTATACTATAAGTAGTTAATCTAAAAATCAAAATTTTGACGGCGCCCATTGACGCAAATCTTAGTTGTAAATTTAGTCCAAAATTTTGTATATAATATAACTATAATGTATATGTACAACATGACAGATAACACGTTTAATCGTTTTTATCATCAATTACTACTGAAATTATATTACTCATCGATACTTGCGCGTTTTCACTAGCCCTGGTTACGATGTTGTAGTATCTTATCGTCGTTTTTTTGTACACAACTCAAGACTCTAATACTTCTCAAAATTTTTAAATACTAAACTGAGCTCTTGGACATCTTATTTGTAGTTTGACTTTAAAGCAATGCGCAACGCTTTGCCACGTTTAATCCGCCAGAAAACTTAAACAAATTTTCCAAGTGATTTAAGTTTAATTAAATAATGTGCCAAAATTAAAGACTGTTTTTTGGAAATATCGAATTTATATTTATTAGTATTTAGTAAAGTTATAATATTTTAAAATGGTACACACACCTGGTGATAAGGATCTTGAAACATCTACAATTGCCTTGTGCGTACTATTCTTGGTAGTACTAATTGGAATTATTGTAGTTATTGCCAGAGGCATCCTTAAGAAGCGCAAGGAACGCTACGATGGTGCTTTGGACAAATGTTAGTATAGAAATCGAAAATTTCTAACAAGTGCAATTACCAAGAACATTAAAACACTAAGACCAAAAACTTTTTTTTGAAATCAATTCGAAAAAAATAACACGTACAACATCTCTTCTGCAAAGGTACGAATTTTTCCATCATCTAAAAATCGGAAATTCCTTAAGTTTTAACTAAAACTTTTGGCATTCAGAGATTTTTATAATCTCAATTACGATAACCGAAACTAATTTTTCAATATTATTATCCATTACGTTTTTATGTTATCTAGTTGTTTGCTATATGAGAAAACTGGAAACTCTTCTCACACTTGCCTGATGGAGGATACCAAAACTTTGGCATTTAAAGATTTCAATTGCCTTAAGTGTTGTCTACATTTTCGAAGAACAATTTTCGTTCTCGTTCTTCACTCGTTCAGTTCAGTAATATTATTTGTTACTTGCCAGGAATCCTAGTAAAGAAACAGAAAATCTTATTTTCCAAAGTGTGCACCTTTGTGATATATTTTGGCATTAATCTGAAACAAAACTTTAAAATTCTTTATAAGCATAATGAAGTTAATTTGGCAAAAGTTTGTAATAAAATAAAATAGTAAATAATAAAAATTTTTTTATTTTATTTGATTTAAATGTATTTTGCCATAATATACCTAAGAACTAGAATATAAGCCACGGGGGCCTTTGATATTAAATAATTTATGTAATACAAGGAATGATAAACTAAGTTGAATCTTTAAAAACTCACGAAGTCCTTTATGAGCCAAAATTTTGATCTTTTTAAACACCTGTTGCCATAATATGGTTAAGAGTTTTATGTCCAACTAATAAGCCCGGCAGATGTTGTCCTGCCCTACGTTGGGTTTGCACCCAAATTGATTCCGTAAGATTTTTCAGTATAAATATAAGACCGAATTTAAGGAGAACTGCCAAGTAATTCAATATTCATTGATAAGTTCGCCTTCCGATGAGACAACGTTACAGAAATTCTGCATTTATTTCGTCGGCAGCCGTTGATCTTCGAATTACTGGCAGTGTTTGGCGGAAATCGTCATTTCATTCGCAATGTTTCATATCCTTCTTGTATTACGGCTTTGTCGGGAAAGATTCGATCGTCTTGGTCGCGGCATTGTTAATGATGATTCAAAGAGAATCCAAATTACTGATGATTATATAGTTCTTACAAAATGTATATTATTAAATTCTTTACTTTACCATAGACAAAATTACGTTTAGCTGCCATTTGCGTTTTGTTATTCCATGTCAGATGCGTTTTTGTTATACCACGATTTATAGTGACTTCAAATGTCCGTCTCCTGGTTCTAAGCTACCTCTCCACCAATTTTCAGCCAAATCGGTTCATCCGTTTTTGAGTTATAAATAGTGTATTATTATTGGGATTGGGATAAATGTACTGCGACCCAGGTGGATCTATTGTACCCCCTTCATGTCTTAAAGCTCTCCCAAAAGTCCTAAGGCCTGCATGTATTACAGAATTTTATTCGGACTTATAGTAGCAACGGTCTCTGGTGGGAGAATGCCATACATTCACATAATATTTGCGAAGAACTTTCTTTCTCTGTGCTACAGAAGCGGCATAGTCCACTATCCACTATGCCAATTTTGTTGAGGTGGCTGCGAAGCCTACAGTGTCCCGTCAGAAGGCCCGTCATAATTCTCACGGAGTTCGTCCCGTGCGTTATCATGAATTTGAACCTCTTACGGTTGTAGTTAGAGAGGATGGTTTTCGACTGTTTAAGTCCTGGTATTTGCGCCCAGTGAAGCAGTCGCTTTTTATTCTCCTCTATTCTTAGTAGGTCCCATGCCACGTGGTTACCAATCCCACAGTGTGGTTCAGGACCGATTAGCGGTTTGTCTGTCAATTCATTTCCAGGAATGTTATTGTGCCCTGGAACCCATCTAATCGTGAGCTTATTCCTGGAACCTAAATTATCCAGTGATGCTCTCACTTCTTTGACCAGCCTTCATGTAATCTTGGCTTTACTTAATGCTTTTATTGCTGCTTGACTATCAGACAGGATGGAAATATCCTTTCCATGGTAGTTCTTTTGGAGATTGAATTCTGCACATCTTCCAATAGCACAAACCTCAGCTTGGAAAATGCTGGTGTGTCTGCCTAGAGGTTCATAATATTTGGTTCTGGGTCCTACTACCCCCAGGCCACTTCCTTGATCAGTAAGTGATCCGTCTGTGTACCACTTTATTGTATGTGGTTTCATAGGGTGAACTGCCGCAAGAGAGGTCCAAGCCTCTTTTGTGCTGAGTTTGGTATCAAAATATTGATTGAACCTATACTCAGCAAGCATCTCATCCCTTGGCTGTAGAAGCATAGGCATATCTTTGCTTAATCCGCAGCATCTTTCTTGGTTAAGCTAAAGTCGTCCCCTACCCTCCCAATTAAAATTTCTAAGGCAGCAGTAGGACAGGTACGCATAGCTCCTGTCATACATATGCAGGCAATTCTTTGCAGTTTCTGCATTTTTTCCATGATCGTGCTTAGGCACGCTTTATTACCCCAGGCTATGGTTCCATGCGTTAGCATGGGTCTAACAACCATAAGGTATAGCCATCTTAATATTCGTGGTGATGTGCCCCACGACTTCCCGGCAATACTTCTACACGTAAAAAGAGCCTTTGAGCACTTATTTATCGTGTTTTCTATATGAGTTTTGAAGTTAAACTTGGAGGCAAAAGTTACTCCAAGATACTTGACTTCTTTGCTCGTTTCTATACTGCATCCCGATAAGGTTATACATTGCATTCTACCAAGTTTATATCTCCTTGTGAAGGGTACTATGACAGTTTTGGCAGGGTTGAGACTCAGGCCTGCCTTTTTACACCAGTCATTGGTTTCTTTAAGACCCAGCTGGACAATGTCGCAGAGTGTTTCTTCATACTTGCCTCTTGTTATGATAACGATGTCATCAGCATAGCCTTGACATAGTATGCCTTTGCTCGTTAGTCTCTCCAGCAGCTCATCTACTAACAGGCTCCATAAGAGGGGTGATAATACCCCGCCCTGAGGACAGCCCCTTGTTGTTACTACTGTGGTGGATTGTCCCCCAATAGTTGCTGTATCCTGTCGGGATGATAGCGCTGAAGCTATCCATCTGCTGGTGGTTGTGTCTAGGCCCCTTCTGGCCAGTGATGCGATGAGAGCCTCGTGGGAGGCATTGTCAAAAGCACCCTGTATATCCAGGAAAGCGCATAGTGCAACCTCCTTATGAGTGAGGGATTCCTCTATAAATATAAAAAGTGTAACGAACACCACTTTCTTTTATATATATAGATAATACTTGGTCAATATTTAGGAAATTTCATTATTAACTGGTTTGAGCATGTTATAGTGTAAGATCCGAAATAAAAAAACCGCAAATTCAACCAAAAAGCGCCAAGCTCCAGAACTTTTATTCGACGTTTATCCAATACCATTTTGTAGTTTTTTTTACCATTTCTGAAGTTGCCAACTCTTTTTTTAAAGTTCACCAAAATGTGAGCTTTTAATTTTTTTTTTGAACATTTACCAACACTAGTATCTTAGGTATGCTACCATCGTATCTCGAATAACTTTATCTATTAATAACGTTTCTAATTCTCTACAGCACAAGAATGGCAAATAGTTTAAAAAACACGTTATATCCCCTTTTGCGAATAATATACTAAAGAGTTTAGCTGGATTTAGCACCTACTGAAACAGCCTCTAGCGATTTTGAAATCTAACGATGCAGTTCGATGCATAAATTAAATATTCTTATTTATTCTATCCTATCCTATCTTGCTATCTAACCAAATCGGGCTTCAACAGTTTATTGGCTTTTGATCTCTCTTTTCGTAATTTTCCAATATATTCTCTATCGTCACTCTTGGTATAGCAGATATTTCGCGATCAATATTTGTCTAAGTTGAACCAAACTCCGTGGTTTATCGTTATAGTCTTGACTTCATCATCATCATCGTATGGCCCTTACAACCCGCTCTCGGGTTACGGCCGACCTCAGCAGCTCTCGCCAGGCGCCTCTGCTTTGCGCGCGCCTTCTCCAATTGGAAATACCAAGGGAGGATAGGTTCTCCTCCACTTGATCTCTCCATCGGAGTCGTGGTCGTCCCCTCCGTCTTCCTTCGTCGGCTTTCGCTTCGAATACCTTTTTCGCTGGAGCATCATTATCCATACGTACGACATGGCCGAGCCAGCGCAGACGTTGTATTGTGATACGCTGCACAACATCCATGTCGTCGTAGAGCTCGTACAGCTCGTGGTTCATCCGTATGCGATAGCCTTCCTCAAAACGTACGGGACCGAAGATTTTGCGTAGAATTTTCCTCTCAAACACCCCAAGAGCAGCTGCATCTGTCCGTGACACAACCCATGCTTCTGCGCCGTATAAGAGCACGGGCAAGATGAGCGTCTTGTAGAGTGTTATTTTGGTTGGTCGAGAGAGGTCTCTGCTGCACATCTGCTTACTGAGACCATAGTAACACCTATTGGCAAATGTAATTCTCCGCTTTATCTCCAGGCTGATGTCATTTTCAGTGTTAACGGCGGTGCCAAGGTACGTGAAATCCTTGACCACTTCAAAAGTATAGCGGTCCGCTACAACATGGGAGCCCAGACGCCGAGCGCTCCTGTTCGTAGACAGCATATACTTCGTCTTGCCCTCGTTAACCGCTAGACCCACTTTCGCTGATTCCTTTTCTATTGCGGAAAATGCAGCAGTAACATCTCGCTTGCAACGCCCGATGATATCGATATCATCCGCGTATGCAAGAAGCTGGACACTCTTGTAAAAAATAGTGCCATTGCGATGTACACCGGCCTTCCGCAGTACCCCTTCCATCACGAAATTAAAGAGGTCGCATGATAGAGGATCGCCTTGTCTGAAACCTCGAACAGTATTGAAAGGTTCGGAGAGGTCCGTTCCTACCTTGACAGAGCTGATGGTGCCGCTCAATGTCATTCTGCAAAGACGAATCAGCTTTGCAGGAATACCGAACTCAGACATGGTGGTGTATAGGCGATCCCTTATCGGGCTATCGAACGCAGCTTTGTAATCGATAAAAAGATGATGAGTATCGATCTGTTTTTCGTGGGTTTTTTCCAGGATTTATAGTCTTGACTTCAAATATGCATAAATAAAGAGAACGGAGTAGTTGAATCGCCCGAGCGCTGTGACCAGACAAAATAACTATTCTTGGATAGATCAAGGGACCGGTGAAAATTTACTTAAGCCAAAGTAAAGGGTGATTCATTAGAACATTTTTTTTTAATGATTTGGCAAATGCAAATTTCAAAGGAATGATGGGATCTTTAACATATTTATGATTTCGAAAGGATATTTTATGGCATTATAATAATCTTGTTCAAATGTTGGCCGCAACTGCGTTTTAAGTGGTCCATCCTGAAGGTGCAATTTTCCATGACTCGTCCAAGCATTTCCACTGGTATTTGGCCAATAACACGAGTAATGTTGGCTTCCAAGGCCTCAATCTTTTCTGGTTTGTTCACGTAAACTTTTGACTTTACGTAGCCCCAAAGAAAAAAGTTGAGCGGTGTGATATCGCACGATCTTGGCGGCCAAGGTACGGGCCCCGTATATGAAATTAATCGTTAACCAAATTGACCTCGCAATAGAGCCATTGTTTTATTGGCAATGTGGACCGGAGCGTCATACTGTTGGAACCAAATGTCGTCGAGATCACGGGCAACAATTTCAGGCAGCAAAAAGTCCGTTAACATGGTTCGATAGCGTGCGCCATTGATGGTAACGATTGCACCTTGCTCATTTTTAAAAAAATAGGGACCAATGATTCCAACAGCCCACAGACCGCAACGCAGAAAATCAACGGTTTTTCTTGGATGTAATGGCAGCTGGTGAACCTCTTCGAGTTGATCTTCTCCCCAACTACGGCAATTTTGCTTATCCACCAAGCCGTGGAGCCAAAAGTGGGCCTCATCACTGAACAAAATTTTGGTCGAAAACAACGGATCTTCATCGATCTTACCAAGAGCCCATTCACTAAAACGGCGACGTGCAGGAAGGTCATTCGGCTTCAATTCTTGCCTGAGTTGAATTTTTGCTTTCAAGCCGAGATCCAAATGAAAAATGCGCCAGGTGGTTGAATATGACAGGCCAAGTTGTTGCGATCGGCGATCGATTCGGATTCCTCGCGGTCATCGTGAACACTGTCAGCAACCGCCGCTATATGCTCTTCACTACGGGCTGGATGTGGTCGATTTGGTCGTGTATCATCAAACAATGAATACTGGGTTTCAAATTTGGTAATAATGTTACGAATTGTGGGTTCGGTGGGTCGATTATGTTGACCATAAGTCGATCTCAGCGCACGAAAAACATTCTTTGCAGAACGCTAATTTTCGCAGTACAATTGTACAATTTGTAAACGTTGTTCGGATAATTCATTTGTCAATGAATACTGAACAACTTTGCCTTTGACAGCTGTCACACGAAAATCCCTATTGAAAAAAAAAGGTCTTAATGAATCATCCTTTGTGTCATATCATCTTGTTGGAATCAGAAGTTCACAATCGCCATCAAAAAGTCGTTATAAAAGTTCGAATACGCTAGCCTTTAACTATAAATGGCATTGAGCGCCAGTCCCCGAAGAAGTCTTTCTCCGTTCTCCTACACAGACTTCGTAGAAATACCCCACCTTCTGGTGCTTTTTTGGTCGTAGATAGGCTTTTCATAACTTTTCAGACTCATGACTTTTCATACAAACACTTTACAGTATTTTGCGAGAGCACTTTTCGTTTTATTTTTGGGTCGAAAAAAATCGGTACTATTTTCGATAACAACTTTTTTGTTTTATATTTAGATGGGCCACCCTATACCCCTGACCCAATTTTTCAATGGATCTGGTAGTGTTAGTAGAAAAAATGTTTCTTTTACTTGTGGCTTAAAATTTGGTTACAAATGTCTGAGTAACTTCTTATTTTGACAGACATCACCTTAAACCTGTCTATCTTAAACAAATATGGAACGTGTCAAGGTGTCCTTTTTTTTTTGCATAAACTTCTATTTAGACCAGTGGTCGGCACGACCCTGGCAGCTGTTGTTGTTAGTCGAAAAAAAGACGCTCTTCGATTTTTGCAATGGAAAAAAACGTGTATCAACGAGTTTGCTTAAGATGTTGCAAAAGGCCTTCACTGAGGACTGTATGTCCAAAACACAGGCATACGCGTGGAACAAATTGTTCAGAGAAGGCCGTGATTTGCCTCGTTCCGATCGTCCTTCAACATCAAATACCGAAGAAAACATCGATGCAGTGACGAAAATTGTGCCGAAAATCGTAGTGTCGGTATTCGTGAGATTGCTTCAGACCTTGGCATCTCATATGGATCAGCCGAACACATTTTGGAATTTTTGGCCAAAAACTCAACGAATATGGTCGCTCAGGCTCCCATATTCACCAGATATGGCACCGTGTGACTTTTTCCTGTTCCCCAAACTCAAATTGCCATTAAGAAGGAAGCGTTTTGACACCATTGAGATCATCAAACAAAATTCGAAGAAGGAACTCAAAGCTATCCCTCAGGCCTACCAGAAGTGTATGGATGATTGGATCAAGCTCAAATTATGACAAGATGTCAAAAACAGTCCTACCAACCTAATAAAAAAGGAAATGTACCGTGCGTCTGTTAAAAAACTCCTTTCCGGAAACTTTTTGAACTTAAGGTATATTTTGCCCACCACTGATTTAGACTAAACTTCTTGATCAAGTTACTTTAGTCGTTAATAGTAATTTTCGCACTTTAGCTCTGAAATTTTATAGATTCAACTTTGTTTCTTATATTCTAAAAACTGGAGTTTTAATAATTTACTATTACGAACGTACTTTGACTTTGCGCTATCGCTTGTTCTATTTTGGATCATTTCAGTCCCCAATAAATTTTATATTGGGGACTTCCATTTTACTAAAGTACTCTTTTTGGGTTTTGTGCTCAATTTTTTTTTAATTTATGTATTGGTATTTTTGTGTTTTATTTTATTTTATTTTGTTTTATGTATTTTTTTTTATTCATTAATTTTCTTATTTTTTTTTTCGTAAAGTATATCGTATCTTTATAATTTGAGTCATAAAAATGTTTTCCCATTATGTTAGATTACTTCATACCAATTTTTATTAGATTATTTTTAGATTTGCGCAATGTGCTGAATAGGCAGAGGGAGGCGTGGCAGACCATATATTTTTATGCCAAAATGCTTATCATAACCTCAGGTAATGATTGAGTCAAGTTCACGTGTCCGTTTGCCTGGCCGTTTGTGTATCTATCCATTCGTTTGAACTCTTCGAGTTCTGAATGCACATGAGCTATAGTCGTAAAAATTCACCAACAGAAAGGTATAGTCCCTATTCCGATTAATTTTCTTGAATTTTGGGAATATCTTGCTTCGTACAGGAATTTTTAGTTTTGCTGTTGAATGATTTAAAAAGAAAACAAAACAAAAGAAAAGAAATGAAAAGATAAGAAAGAAAACACCATTGACTCTCAAAAATGAACAATATCGGATAAAAGCTTTGTTAAAAATAAATCGAAAAAAAAATTCAACAATATGTAAGTTTTTATTACTCACGACCCAGAGTCGCCAAAGTTTTGCAAAAAGCCTTATGTGGCCCTAACAAACAAGACTCCAGGGACTTTCTTTTTGATGGGATCCACCCACACCGGACTTACATATCTCCTAATAATAGTTATATTATTTATTATTATTATTTCCTTGACGCACAGATACATTGCAATTAAATACATAGTATGCAAGAACAATATAACTGTAGTTATCGCTCTTATACAGAGCATAGGGCGGAAACAAACTCCTTCCATCGATTTCGGTTGCGAGCGAGTGCTTTCAGTTGTTACCACGATCGTTGCGACTCATTCCGCACTGTCCTTTCCCATATAATTTTAGGCCTTCCTCTCCTTCTAGAACCTTCGGATTCCACTCCAGCGCCATTTTTGTTATATTACTATGTTCTTTCCGTAGAGTGTGACCGATCCAACACCATTTTCTATCTTTTAGTCATATTTTGCTAAGTTTGTAGAACGCGTGGCGTGCTTAGTTGATTCTGCTGTTGATCATACTGCCAAGATAACAAAATTGTTCCACATCCTCTATTCTTAAACTTTCTCCTTTGTGCTGTATTGTTAGAGGCGTGCTGATACCGGTTTGTATACGCATTAGTTTGGTTTTGGAGAAGTTGATTTAAGGCCTACTTGTTGTTCATATGTTCGAAGTTATGTGTGGGAAGGCAAATGTCGTCGGCATAGTCGAGACCTCCAAGAACTTCCAACGGACGCCATTGTATGCCTGTGGGCAGTCTTGATTTGTTTTCTTCATGACAATATCCAAGACTGCAAGAAAGAGCAGACGGACGCCTTTTTTCTGCGGAAAAACTCGTTCTTTCTTTCCTTTATAGCGCACGACACATGTTGAGTTGTTGTACAGGGCTTTAATTAAGTTGATGATATGTTCGGGAACTCCCATGGTTGTAAGGGCATCCCATATTGCGTCCCAGATTACTGTATCGAAGGCACGTTCGAAGTCTATGAAAAGAAGAAAGAGGGGAGATCTCCACTCGACAAAATGTTCTACAATAGTAGTATTTACCAATGTGATCCCTCTGTAGTTGCTGCATTGGCTTAAGTCTGCCTTCTTTGCGATTGGGATTATGAGCCTTCAGACAGTGTGTTCGAGAATAAGCCTGTGTTCCAGAATGCCCCTATAAGCGGCGTAAGCGCTTGTGTAGCTATTAACGGATCAGCTTTAAGCAGCTCGGCAGGGACCCCATCAGGGCCGGCAGATAAGTTATTTTTGAGGCCACTTATAGCTTTTTCCACCTCATTGAGATCTCTCTCATTGGGTTTCTGCGGGACGTCGTGCCCTCGTTTGTGTACGGGATAGGTGGTTGCTTGTCTCCGAAAAACTCACTCCATGTCTCCAGTTGTCTGTCAACAGTGGTTGCTAAGTTGCCTGACCTATTTTTCAATGGGATTTCTTTTATGCGGTCATATACTGCTTTTAAGTTACCAAGTCTTGCTGCTGCTTCTGTGTCTTGGGCTTGTTCATTTAAAAAAGTTTCTTTATATTTACGGGCACTTCTTTTAACTCTTCGTTCTGTGGCTTTGTAAGCAGCGGACAGTTGTTCTTTCCTTTGCTGAGTACAATTCTGGTGGAGCTCTTTTTTGATCTTTCGTCGCTCAGTAATTAAGTCCCAGGTATTGTCACTAATCCATAGCTTTCGTTTGTATTTTCTGTGACCTAAGGTGTTAGCAGCTGTTTTTTTGTAGATTTGTGTCAGCGTTTCGCATGTTGTGAATGTGGATGAGAGTAGTCGCTCGTTTATGTTTCGCTTGAAAGCTTCGCGCTTTTCGGGCAGTTTCAGTTGTTGGACATCTAAAGCCTGCTCAGATCGCTCTGTTGGGTATATTGCTGAGGGTCTTTTGCGGATTTTACCCACAAGTAGATTGTGGTCGTTGAATACATCAGCTCCCCTGAAGGTTCTCACGTCTAATAGGGGAATTGTGAAAGGTTCTACTTATAGCAATGTGACCAATTTGGTTGCGTATGCGACCTTCTGGTGACTGCAATGTATATTTGTGCACATCACGATGCGGGAAACGCGTTCCTCCTATGTACAGGTCATTTGCCACACATAGATTCACAAAGCGGTTGCCATTATCATTTCTTGCCAGGCCTAGGCCATGGCGACCCATAATTCTTTCCACACCTGAGTTATCCGAGGACACTTTAGCGTTCAGGTCTCCCATTAGAATGGTAATATCCCCCTTGGGATAACGCTAACAGTTTCGTCGAGTTGCTCGTAGAAGAGATCTTTAACTTGGTCTTCAGCGTCTTCTGTTGGGGCGTAGCACTGTATGATGCTTACGTTACGTATAATAGTTATATACTGGAAACTTATCACAAATATTTTAAGTAGCTTTTTCCACTTAACTTTCGAATCACATCGAAATCGATTTAATATTTGCCTTATTTATGGGTATGAATATCATACTGCTCAAAAAACCCAAAGATCGAATGATGGAGTATGCAGCAACAAATATTTTTTTTCGATAAAAACTGTACAAAGTATCCTCCAATCGTCCACCCCTTAGACTGTTCCACACTTTTCTATTTGTCATTGCTTTTTCTACTCTGTGGTCAACTGTACATTTAAAATTTGGCCGACATTATTTTTTTTTACGAAAATACATGCGTAGTAGATAGAGACTACAAATGTAACTCTAATTTTTTGTACATGATACTTTTTCGTCTTAAATTTACTAAATAATTATTGCCTTATTTTTTACACGACCTTTAATAGTTTCTCTTTAAAGACCTAAAGTTAAAAGCTTAAATATTGGTATGCTGTTAATATAACATAACCATAACATTGATGTTACTTCCAGCACTAATGCTTATGTTATGCCTCCTAAAAGCATGCTACAACATTTTCCCAACAATTTCTAGTTTTAATAAAGCTGATTAGCCTTGGTTGGTTAAGTCTCAAAGCAACTTAGTAGTGCACTCATTAGAACGTAGCTCATTTGCTCTGGTCTAATAACATAAATGGAGTGCTTTCCATTTTCACTCACAATTCGCACTTATTTACTTATCGTTTGGCAGAGAGTAAGTGAATCTGCTAAAGCTGTTGCCAAGTCTTCATATGGAATTTGGAGTTACTTTTACAATCTTGTTGTTGTTGGTTTTTATGTGTGGTTTCTCTTATTTTGTTGGGGAATTGGGATCTCAAAGAGTTGAGTCTTTTAGCCGCTAATCTGACAGACTTTCTGGCATTGCTATAAAAGTTATTTAAAGTTTTTAATGCTTTTACTTAAGACTAATGCAGGGGCGTTATAGGTTAATGGGTGTGAGTGTGTGTTTGAGCTTAGTTTTGTTTTTTTTTTTAGGTCATTCTCTTTTAATGTTTCTCAAGAAGTTATTTATAAATTTAAATGCTATTTACTCTTGTTTTTTGGTAACTAAATGGGATAGATTATTATACCGATTTATTGATTTTGGAATACATATAGATATTTAGAAATAAGAGTCAATACAATTTTTGGGTTTAAGTTTTTTATTTATTAAAAAACACACAAGTTAATTTATTTTTGTTTAATGTATTTATCACAAATTTAATATTGCTAATTCTGGGTGCCTCCGGAAGCAATTGTTGGTCATTAAGTGCCATAAGGCCAAATCAGGCCTTCAATCTTCTTACTTGATAATTTTTCAGTAAGTTCTCATTCGCAGCAATTTTTAAAAATCATATATTAGATAGAAAATATATAAATATATATATAAAAAGTGGTACAGTCGAGGCGGTGCACGACAGTGGAATACCCTGTACTTTTTCTCTCGAAAAAAATGTTTTCGTCGTATTCCTACTAAGAACTTAACTATTAGAACTAATATTTTTTTTTGAAATTCGATGTTTATACCTATAAGTTCTGAAAATATTTACCGATTACTCGAAAGTTACGTCAAAAAAGCTATTTTAAGTATATGGGATAAGTTACAAGCTTATAAGTTGAGGGGTGTGGGAGAAAACAAGGTAAATCGATTGCGGGCGTGGGGGGGTTCGCATCGATCAAATTTGGATGTGGATTTGTTCATTCGAACCACATGAATCGGCTTACCAAAAAGTGATTCGAGGTCACTTGTTACCATAATTATGTACAGTCAAATATTTACGCAGTTTCTATATTTTTAACTATAGCTTTTGCTGTATTTGTCCGATTTTGTTCATTTTTGACACAAACATGCACGAACCATATGACATCACTCAGTTCAGATGAAAGTATTAAACGGTGTGCCCAAAAACTGCGAATATCTACTGAGAAGGAACGGAAAAAGATATTTACATTATTCAAAAAAACTTCATCTTCTCAGGAAATATGGGCACCTGTTTGGTGTTTCTAGCTCTTCTAGTCTCCGAGATCTAAGCGTTCATTCGGACAGACGGATGGACATGGCTCAATCGCTACCCGAGGTTATGATAAGCATTTTAGTATAAAGGACTTGGGGTCTGCCGCGTCTTCTTCTGTCCGTTGACCATTGCACAAATCTAGTATACCCTTTTTACTTTTAAATACAGGGTATAAAAACATAAACTGGACACCATAACAAAAATTTTAAAAATGATCTCTTTGAAACAATTAAATCCTCTTTCTCGAAAAAAATTCGTTCTAAAATTCTTTGTCTATATTATTTTTATTTTTGTCCTATGACCATATTGGGGGTTTGAATTCCATCTTCAAAAGATTTATTTAAAGAGTTCCTAAAATAAATTAGCGAAACTTTCTTTTAAAAACTAGGATATACCGTGCCTTGCTTGTTTCGCACTCTATAACCCGTAGTGGACATCTCTACTGTGCTATACCCTATTCTTTTTGTTATTTAGAATACTCAATTTAGTGGGATTTCTCCCTTTCAAGCAATTGACTTTCAAAAAAAGGGTAAAGTCGGTATCTTCAAGTGAAGAACTCGAGCATAAGATGCGCCCTGTGGTCAATTTCTTGCTTTTAGCTCTTAAGAAACAGTCAATACGGACAGACAGAGGGATGAACAGATAGACGGAAGAAATCGATTCTTTTGATTTCTCAATCATTCTGGTATTCTTTTCTTCGAAAAACAGTCAATACGGACAGACTGAGGGATGTACAAATACACAGAAAGACGGAAGAAATCGATTCTTTTGATTTCTCAATCATTCTGGTATTTTTTTAGGTGTTAGGTTAGGTTACATCGGTTGACCCTTGAGGGGAGTCACAAATAGACTGCATAGACCTAAATGGAACCGAAGGATACGGCTGGAGTACAATGCACGTTAGTCGACGAGTATGCGCGTATGCTTCGCGAACGCCAATAGTTTTCGGCTGCCTCTTCTAGTGAGGTAAGCCAGAGTTTTCCTAGATATTTCAGTCACGCATAAGGTGAGGCAACGGCAGATGAAGTGCCCCAGAGTCTCTTTGACCTCTGTCTAACTAGATTTATTGCATTAGTCTTGTAGTTCGCAGACTGAGTCTCCAAAGACTGCAGAACCGCGTCACGATTTTGCGTCGCAAACCGTTGTTGTCCTGGCCTGCTCTAACCACAGAGATCTACCGTTCCCGCCGGTGGTAGCAATCCCGCTTTCGCCGTCGTTTGGGCTGACATCCTAGCACGAGTTGTTTCCTTAGCGCGCTGGGGTTTGGTTGCATTTTGTTCTTGGGAACCACCCCATAGCATAGTACTGGGTACAAAAAGTAGAATCGAAATGCTTGGGTGGGCTAGATTTGTTAGTAGTGATATTAATATAATATTATCTTAAACATCGAAGTTATGTGAGATATAAATAAAGCCCTACAACATATCGCATAACTTAAGGTGATGACATTGCTCGATTTCCGATACTCTGCAGTCTGGAGGTAAACAAAGTACCAACTGTTTTTATTGGTTTTATCCACATTACAATTTCTTGAATGCACTTCTATTGTTTTCTGGGGTTTTATTTATTTTGTAAAAAATACTTTCGCTTAACCTTCTCAAGGTCACATTATTTAGCTGTTCATGTTGTAATTCCTTCCATTAAGTTTTGGGGACTTTAAGTAGGACAATTATGACGCTCTGCAAAAGAGTTAAAAAGATTTTCAGAAATGATTTATTTTAGATGTTAAGGTAGTATATGATTCCAATACATCTTAATAATCTTCGTTCTTATACATTGATGTAACCAAATTCAGCTACTTTCGCAAGACAACTGACTCAAGAGTGGGCAAAAACAAAACCGGTTTTTTACACACTCAGCTACTACCATAAAAAAAAGTACAAATCAAGTCTTAAGATTTCATATTTTTGTTATTTTAATGACATTTAAAACGCTTTGTGGCCCACTTGCGGATATTTCCAATTAGACGTCAATAACCACAATATTATGGCTCAGAATTATGGAGAGCTCTATGACGCATCCATGGTTCAGTTGTTGGGTTTTTTATTTCTCTCAGCGATCTGTTTTGCTTTCGCTTACAGCGAGCAGAGCTCCGCTCACAATTTTGTGCAGTTTATGTCGAGCTCTTGAAACGAATAAACGCGTTTTAGCCCAAAAAATACAAAAGTGTTAAAGAAATTTTTACAGATATTATAAAACAGTGTTAAAAACGTAAAAATGTCTTTCTTTAATACAGAAGATCAGTTTCACCAGCATGGTGTATCGTTATATCCATCTTTTGAGGATGAGAATAATTTTAGAAATAATTTTCGAAATCGTTTTAAAAGTGATATCGAATTTCATGATCGCATGCGTCAAATAGTGCTTGGTATTATTGGAACAGCGTTTGCGATCATAATATTATGTTTTTGTTTAAGTTGTTTAAATCTTTGTAGACGCAAAAAAAAAGTTCCAAAACATGAAAGTTAGTAAAAATCATTTACAATATTTTATTTTAATATTCTAAGTGCTTTAATAATAAACTGCGCTTTATGGCTTAAATAGTTATAAACTGGTTTGGTTGCAGCTTTATTTGTATTTACCCCAGTCGTGTCTTGGCTTTTATGTATATGCAGCTAACTGTGAACGTTTAGTTTTTCATGACGTCATATTTTGTAGTTGTTTTTTTTTTATTAGAAAAAAAGTTTTTATATTATGCATTTAAACTAGTTCCGGGATACCAATCTTGGCAGCTTAAGATAGATGAACATAAAAATAACAAAAACCATCTATAATCTAAGGGTTCTAAATACAAAACAAAATATAATATTTAAAGGAATATGTACATAATTATATGCGGTTTAAAAACGTTTGAACCTATTTATAGAAATCTCATAGGAAAGTCCTTTGAATGTCACCTTTTAAGTCTTCTCTTTCTAGATCTTAAGGTGAGTCGTTTTTGAACTTGTGACCGTATAGCGTCGCCAAGTTTAGGGATTTTCCGGTCTCTTTCAATGTCCCTTCGGTTAAGAATAAACCACTTCATCATTTTACCCAGGGCAGGGAGAAGACTGATTGGTTTCGTCTTCGATGGGCTGTTTCTCCAGTTTCGTTATTTTGTTGGAAGAAGCTTAAGTGTACTGTTATTAAAGCAGTCTGGGCATTTTTTAGCTGTAGTTTTTATACCCTGTACCGTATGGTACCAAGGGTATATTAAGTATATTTTCGGCTTATGTATGTAACATATAGAAGGAGACGTCGGAGACACCCCAAAGTTACCTAAAATATGATCAGGGTGAATAGAGAAGTCGATATACCCATGTCCGTCTGTCCGTCCGTCCGTGTGAACGCCTAGATCTCAGAGATGGTAAGAGCTAGAGTTACCAAACTTTCACATTAGATCCCATATTATTCCATAGGAGGCAAGTTTATTTTTTTTTTTGATATCGGGGATAAATTATATAGCTCCCATGGGGGTGTTTGAGACGACCTCGACAAAAAAAAAGCGTTTTAGATAAATAATTCGTTTGTTTATGAAGATATTTGGTATTCAAAACTTTTTTATGGTTCCCAAGTACTGTACCAAATTTCATCAAAATAGGTTGACTATATCCTATAGCTTCAATAGGACCGATCGTCACAAATAACTTTTTTAAAGCTAGATTCGCTATATTTTGTTGTTTAATAAAGATATGGTAACCAGATTTGGCGTTTTGAAATTTTTTAGAGCACTTAAGCAATGTGCCAAATTTGAACAAAATCGGTTGACTATATCATATAGCTCCCATAGGTCCGATCTTCCAAAAAATCGATTTTTTAATAAAATTTGTTGTTTCGTTTGTTTGTTAAGATATTGGGACCAAATTTGACATTCGTGAGTATTTTATAGTTCCTAAGCACTGTACTAAATTTAATCCAAATCGGTTGACTATATCATATAGCTGCCATAGGACCGATCGGTCCAAAAACACGTTTTTTATACAAAATTCTATGTTTTTCGTTTGTTTGATATCTTCATTAACAAACGAATTATCCATCCAAAACTTTTGTTTTTGTCGATGGAATTTTAATTTTCTTGTTTACAATAAGCGTCATAACTTAAAAATTTACCGACCGATTTTAATAAACCATGACTTTTCTTACTCGGAATTAATATTTTTTAAGATTAAATGTAAAAAAGTAAATGTGTTTTAACAGTAATGTATATAAGTTTTATTTCAAAGTGTGAAAAACGTTTTACAAAAGTGTAAATCTTAGATAATTGTTAAAAATCTCGTATTTGTTTTAAATTTAGTATAAACAAATACATCGTCTTAAAGTTTGAATCTTCTTCTTTCAAAAGATCGTAAAACAATTATAACACATTTGTTGTAAAATATTGTGATTATAGAAGTACATTGCAGTACTTGGTTTATACGGTTTTGAAGCAATAACTTTGATTTATTATGTAGTGTAAACTAAAATTTTTAAATACATTATCTTAATCAATTTGTTAAATTATCTGCAACGAAAATTAAGAATCATTTAAAAAAAATTCTATGATATTAACTACAATATAATTAAAACAAATTAACTAATCGCAATATTCGTATATTTGAAACATTTGATTTTTAGATAAAAATTTAAGATTTCTCTTAAGAGCTTAACTATTATGTTAATGTTTATGTTATGCCTCCTAAAAGCATGCTACAACATTTTCCCAACAATTTCTAGTTTTAATAAAGCTGATTAGCCTTGGTTGGTTAAGTACCAAAGCAACTTAGTAGTGCACTCATTAGAACGTAGCTCATTTGGTCTGGTCTAATAACATAAATGGAGTGCTTTCCATTTCCACTCACAATTCGCACTTATTCACTCATCATTTGGCAGAGAGTGAGTCAATCTGCTAAAGCTGTTGCCAAGTCTTCATATGGAATTTGGAGTTACTTTTACAATCTTGTTGTTGTTGGTTTTTATGTGTGGTTTCTCTTATTTTGTTGGGGAATTGGGATCTCAAAGAGTTGAGTCTTTTAGCCGCTAATCCGACAGACTTGCTGGCATTGCTATGAAAGTTATTTAAAGTTTTTAATGCTTTTATTTAAGACTAATGCAGGGGCGTTATAGGTTAATGGGTGTGAGTGTGTTTGAGCTTAGTTTTGTTTTTTTATCCTTTTTATTTTTGATTAATTCGTCTATTTTCCTTGTTTTACGGATACACGAAAACACAAAAAAAATAGTTTTAAGTCGTAAAAAATTATTAAATTAATTGTCAATAAATTACTAACTTTAGGTTGGCATAAATGTAAGATTAACAAAGAGTATTTAAAAAAAATGTGGTACAGTCGAGGCAGTGTCCGACAGTGGAATACCCTGTACTTTTTCTCTCGAAAACATTTTTTTTGCATATATCTAAGAACTTTCCAATAGAAAAAAATTGGTAAAAATCGATATTTATACCTATAAGTTCCGAAAATGTTTACCGATTGTGATGAAACTTACAAAAGTTACGTCAAAAAAGCTAATTAAAGTATATGGGGTAAGTTTCCAGTTGATATGTTGAGGGGTGTGGGAGAAAACACGGTAAATCGATTTCGGGGGGTGGGGATCCACATCAATCAAATTTGGATGTGAGATTTCTCCGAGATTCATTCATTCGGACGGACAAACGGACATGGCACCATCGCTACCCGAGGTTATGATAAGCATTTTGGTATACAGGACTTTGGGGTCTGCCGCGCCTCCTTCTGTCATACATTGCACAAATCTAGTATACCCTTTGTACTTTTTAGTACAGGGTATAATGATTTCAGTATAAAATGCTTACTTTTTTAAATCTCTTGCTACAAAACTTTCGGTTTCATATGAAAAATTGGAAACACCAAACACTCGTTTTTCGCACCATGGCCGATTGTCTTAAATATTAAAATTCCAAAAAATTACAGAAATTTACTGAAATATTAAAGTTATGTGAGCTATAAATAAAACCCTAAACAATTTTTGCTACAACATATCACATAATTTAAGGTGACGACACCTTTGAGCTCAATTTCCGATACTCTGCAGTCTGGAGGTTAACAAAGTACCAACTGTTTTTATTGGTTTTATTCATATTATTGGGTTGCCTAAAAAGTAATTGCGGATTTTTTAAAAGAAAGTAAATGCATTTTTAATAAAACTTAGAATGAACTTTAATCAAATATATAATTTCCATTTTGTTCGATAACCTTTTGCCATCTTCCCGGCAAATTTTGTATTCCACGCTCATAGAACTTCTGGCCTTTATCTGCAAAAAACTGAACCAAGTGCAATTTTATAGCCTCATCATTGCCGAAAGTTTTCCCATTTAAGGAGTTCTGCAAAGATCGAAATAAATGGTAGTCTGATGGTGCAAGGTCCAGGGCTATATGGTGGATGCATCAAAACTTCCCAGCCAAGCTCTCTCAGTTTTTGCCGGGTCATCAAAGATGTGTGTGGTCTGGCGTTGTCCTGATGGAATATGACACCTTTACGATTGATCAATTCTGGCCGTTTCTCGTTGATGGCTGCATTCAATTTGTCCAGTTGTTGACAGTAAACATCCGAATTAATCGTTTGGTTCCTTGGAATCAGCTCAAAATATACCACACCCTTCCAATCCCACCAAACAGACAGCATAACCTTCTTTTGGTGGATATCAGCCTTTGAAGTGGTTTGAACTGGTTCACCATGCTTGGACCATGATCGTTTTCGATTAACGTTATTGTAAACAATCCAATTTTCATCTCCAGTTATGATTCGCTTTAAAAATGGATCGAATTCATTGCGTTTAAGATGCATATCACAAGCGTTGATTCGGTTTGTTAAATGAATTTCTTTCAATTCATGTGGTACCCAAATATCAAGCTTTTTCACCAGTCCAAGACTTTTTATGTGATAATGAACGGTTGATTTTGGTATATTTAACTTCTCTCCTATCTCACGCTCAGTTACATGACGATCCAATTCGATTAATGCTTTGATTTGGTGTCATCATCAACTTTATTTGGCCGACCTGAACGTGGCTCATCTTTAAGTGAAAAATCTCCAGAACGGAATTTGCGAAACCAATTTTGACACTGTCTTTCTTTTAAGGCTTTATCACCATACACATCACGTAACTTTTTAGCAACCTGCTCTGCGTTTTTTCCTTTGCGGAAATAATAATATAAAATATGACGAAAATGCTCTTTTGTGGACTCCATATTAAAAAGGGCGCCAAACAAACAAATGTAAACAAAATTACGCGCACTTTTTTTCTAAAGCAAGCTAATAGTGACAGCTAATAAATGTCAAAAGAAAAAATACAATTAAATAGTCACAAGCTGTTAAAAAAATTATAAACGCTATATATATATATATATAAACGACTATATGAAAAATCCGCAATTACTTTTTGGGCAACCCAATTCAATCCCTTGAATGCACTCCAATTGTTTTCTGTTTTATTAATTTTGTAAACAATAATTTCGTTTAACCTTCTCAAGGTCACATTATTTAGCTGTCCATGTTGTAATCCTTTGCATCGATTAATTTGTAATCTAACTAGGGAATTGTATAAACAAAACTCAGCTCAAATTCAATAGTGTGCAAAAAATCGGTTACTACTATAAAGAGAAGTACAAATCAAGTCTTAAAATTTTTTTATCATTGGTTATTTTAATAGTATTGAATAATATAATAATAATAATAACTACTACGGAGATTTCTATGACACATCCATAGTTGATGTTCTGGGATTTTTATTTCTCGCAGCGATCTGGCTAGCTTTCGCTTACAACGATCGCAGCTCAGTTTACATCGAGCTCTGGAAACGAATAAACGCGTTTTATCCCAACAAATACAAAAGTGTTAAAGAAATTTTAGAATTGAAAATGTCTTTTTATAATTCACAAAATGAGATTCCAAAAACTTCTTTTGAGGAAATCAATCAATATTATAAAACTGCCAATGATGAACGATTTGTTCAAACAGCAGGCAAAATTGTTTTAATTATTTTGATCCTAGTATTTTTTTATGGTTGCAAGTGTTGTCTTTGTAGACGCAAAAGAAAAGAGCCAAATGATGAAAGTTAGTAAAAAAAAAACATTTTACAAAATGTTATTTAATTTAATATGCTAATTACTATACTAATAAATTGCGCTATATGGCTTAAATACCTTTAAACTGGTTTGGTTGCAGCTTTATTTGTATTTTCCCCAGCCGTATCTTGGCTTTTATGTATCATATCGAAAAAAAAAAACGTAGTTTTTCATGACGTCATCTAACCATTAGAATTAAACCATTTTCTTGGCTGCAGTTTTCCCATTTGGTTTCCAATTCAAATATATTGGCGGTGTTTGTCTATATTTCAACTTATTACTATTTAATCTTTTCCAGTGTGCAGTCGTTGTTCTTTAAAGTTTTACTTAAATAAATTAAAGTGATAGTGATAATGATTATGATACATCGTTTTGAAAATGGCTTTACGATAGGTGCCTGCATATTTATTATAATATATGTTGGTTTTTTTGTTTTGTATTTGAAGCGAAAATGTTGTAAATCCTATGATAGCAATGATAATGATACAAGTTAGTATACAATTTAGTTGATGTTCAATAAGTTAAGTGTCTTTCAAAATATTGTCGATTATTTACAAATTTGCGCTAAAGGGCCATAATTAGCCTAATATTGAGTTTTACTAAAACGACGCGAGTGAGACGCGTAATATCCTTAATCCGGTATCGTAATGTTTATAATAATTATTATAAATTTGAGCAAATGTAGCTAAGTATAGGCTTAGGTGGGGTAAAGCCGACCTAGTAATTCGTTTTGGCTAAGAAGTGCTTATTTGACGCTTATGTGACTCGTTCTACAGGATCCGGCACTCGAAGTGTAACCAATTAAAAAGGCCATAAATTCATTTTGGAAAATTACCTTTACTCAATTCAAGGTACAAAATGTGTAAAAATAATACGAAATTTAGAAACAATTTACTTTCGCTCAATATGGCCACCTTTTGCCTTCACTATGGCCTTGAGACGGTCCAAAAATGAATCGCAAGCTGCCCGAATGTGACTTGCAGGTATTTTGGCCCACTCGTGGACAATGGCTTTTTTCAGCGCCTCGAGAATGTTGTATCTTTTAGTTCGGACCTTGCTCTCCAAAATGGCCCAAAGAGAATAATCCCTCGGATTCGCGTCTGGTGAATTCGAGAGTCATTGAGTTGACGTTATGAAGTTCGGAACGTTGTTTTTCAGGCATTCTTGGTTCACTCGAGCTTTGTGAGACGGTGCCGAGTCCTGTTGAAACGTCCATGGTCCGCCACCGAAATGTTTGTCTGCCCACGGCTTCAAAGCAACCTCCAGAATACTTTCCCGATAATATTGCGCATTAACCTTGACGCCAGGCTCGATGAAAACGATTGGAGAGCGCCCATCTGCGGTTACAGCAGCCCAAACCATTATCTGTGGCGGGTGCTGCCTCCTGGTGGCCAATCGATGAGTCAAATTCTCGTATGAACGGTCCCTCAAGTAAACCCTATCGTTTTGAGAGTTTACGAATTGCTCAATTGTAAAAATTTTCACGTCAGAAAACACAATGTTCGGCAATTGACCGCTTTCGGCCAAGCGAAGCAACTCCTTCGCTCTCTCAAGTCTGACTTGTTGCTGCTTCGGTGTGAGATCATGTGCCTTTTGGATCTTGTAACGCTTGACCTTGAGATCATTTTTCAGTATGCGACGGATGCTACGGTCAGATATTTTCAGTTCTTTCGCCATTTGATTGGCACTTCGTCGGGGATTTCGCTCAAGTCGCTTCTTCACTTCTTTTTGAACCATCTCACGTGACGTTGCAGTCTTTTGATGACCACCTCCATGACGTTTTGCGATGCTACCAGTATCATTGTAACGAGTTATGGTGCGATAAACGAAAACTTTATTTACTTTAAGGTGTTCGAGCTCACGAACAATCGCTGGTTGTGATTTTCCAGCTAAATATAATGCAACTACACTATTACGTTTGAAATCCATTACTGATTTTTTTTTCGCGTTTACTCACGGCAAAATGCTTTTGTGCGCTTGCAAACAATACTCTAAACTGTCATTTAGCTAACTTACAGACAGCTGATGCCCGTGCGTACATACCAAATTAAAGCTAAACCTAGAACAACTGATTTTTTTTGACGATTACTCATTTTTGAGATAAAACTATTTCTCAAAAAGTAGTTTTTTGGCATTTTCAAAAATGCTGGGGTAAATCCGACGTGCTTATTTAGCACAGATATGAACTAAATTTAATGGTTTTTCGATTATAAATCAAATAACCAGGTTATGGTTCTACAAAGTTGGAAGCATTTGTTTAAGAATATTGTGGGTTGGCCCCACCATTTAGAGGTCGGTTTTGCCGTAGTTCTTGTCGCTTAAGCATCTAAATGTAGACTGACAGATGACTGTCATGCTACCATTTTGTTTATTTTTAATGATCTACGCGATAACACTAACATGAGCTCGCTCAGTGTTGACGTTTTTAAAAAACAATGGGAGGTCGCGCTTGCCCCAACTTACCCTATATATGTATTCTTGGCCAGGATTATCAGTCAAGTCGATGTAAACTTGTAAACTAAATATTCTTTCGCCTAAACATATATTAGAAAAGTTTCCCAAATCACGCAGTGTTTTATAAAAACTTAAAATAATATCTTCAAAAGGTGTAAGCAAACTTCGATCTATTAACTTTTGAAATATATCATAGCTTCGATTATATATATATATAAAAAAAGCCTTATTTTTTATTATGCCCTGTGACTTTAGTTAGAAAGGGTATACAAAAGTTTGGAACAAAGGGTATATTAATTTTTTGCAAGCAGAAAATGTATGTAACATATAGAAGAATTCGTCCGAGACACCCCAAAGCTTCATAAAATATGATCAGGGGTCTAGAGAAGTCAATATACCCATGTCCGTCTGTCCGTTTGAACGCCTAGATCTCAGAGATGGTAAGAGCTAGACCAACCAAACTTTCACATTAGATCCCATATTATTCCATAGAAAACAAGTTTTTTTTTATTTTTTTGATATCGCGTCTAAATTCTATAGCTCCCATAGAGGTGTTTCAGATGACCTCGAAAAAAAAAAAAGTTTTAGATGAATAATTCGTTTGTTTATGAAGATATCGTAACCAAAATTGGCATTCGAAAGTTTTTTATAGTTCCCAAATTTGTAACAAATTTGATCAAAAGCGGTTGACTATATCATAGAGGGCCGATCGGCCAAAATAACTTTTTATACAAAACGTTGAATCGGTCCAAAAACGATTTTTATACCAAATTCGTTGTGTTTCGTTTGTTTGTAAAGATATTTGAACTAAATTCGGCATTCAGATCTTTTTAGGATATTAAAGCACTGTGTCAAATTTGATCGAAATCGGTTGACTATGTCATATAGATCCCATAGGAACGATCGGTCAAAAAAAAATGTAAGCTTAAAAATTCTTCTGTTTTTGGTTTTTTATGATGGAACCGGATTTTATTGCACAGTGCTACATAGTATCCCAAGGTCGTCCGCGCCCGATTTCACGTACGGCATTTTTTATACCAAAATGCTTCTGAAAACCTCAGATTGAGTAATCAAATACGGTAAAAATTTATGGATTTAACACATATGCGAAAAAATAGATCTGCAAAAAAACCATAGTAAAATTCTTTGGCTATATTTTGTTTAAGAAAAAGAAACAGGTTATCACACTATCAAGCACTTCCTCGATTATTATGTGGGCAAATTCTTCTAATCGGTGTACCATAACCTAATCTAGAAAAACTAAAAAAAAATTACAGGGTGCTCCATCTTTTATGGTGGTATGTAAACGCTGAATAACTTTCACATTTACCAACCGCTTGACGGTGCACCATGCCACACTGCAAACCCAACATTTGCATTTCTGCAGCGAAAATTTCCAGGACGTCTGGTGTCAAAAAAAGGCGACATTGACTGGCCACCCAGATCACCTGATTTAACCCCCCCGGACTTTTTTTTGTGGGGTTATCTGAAAAGCAAAGTTTACGCCAACCAGCCTCAAACTATTGACGAGCTCAAGTTTGTTTGTCTTTTCTCAAAGTTATTCAATGTTGACATACCGCCATAAAAGGTGAAGCACCCTGTATTAAAAAAAGTGTTAACATTTGATAAGCTACTATCGTTTTCGAATAATCGTGATAACGACTAAAAAGGCTTTCTTTTTTGACATTTAAAGGCTTGTTCCAGTTGAAATTATGTTTTCGCAGAGTGCGCTCTATTTATAGTAGCTTAAAGATCCATTAACACTAAAACTATATAGTAAAATGAGTGGTGCAGTTATATTTTCTTTAATTTTTATTATAATTTTAGTTGTTGGCATACTATTTTGTCTAGCTTTTGGTTGTTGTAAAAAACGTGCGTTTTATTTTTTGTATCTACTATATTATAAGAAGTTTTTATTTCACGTTTGTATTAAGAGAAGGTTCTTTCAAATTTGTCCGCAAAGAAGGTAAAGTTTTGAAATAATTTGTGGCATAATAAAAAGACATACAAACTTCCTGTTTTGATTGTTAAATTCGATTGTTATTGCACAATTTTATTTCGACGAAATTCAAATGGCGGTTCTTGTCTGCCTCTGCACGCAGAACATCGTCCCGAATTTTAGTTCTTCAGCCTTCTGTAGTGAAGTGAAATGAAAAATGTTTTTTTTTATTGAAATTAATGAAATTCTCTATGGCTTATACTAAATCAAAATGAGTTTTAACGAAAATTTAAATAGAATGTGAACGTTTGAAAAAAAAAACTAGTTTTTTCACTTTTTTGTGATTTGATCTTGCCTAAAAATAACAATTTAATAATTTTTTATGTGTTTTGTTTTTATAAGCCATACAAAAAATTATATCCTTTAAAACATGCTTTAAATGAAGGGAATCGGAACAATAGATCGAGTTCTGTGCTAGAAATTCTTATGAAAAACATGGTTCCGAGAAAAACATGTTTAAAGCTTTTACAAAGTCCCCTCAAGACGCTCTATTTCTATAAATATCAATCACATCCATAAATTCTTTCGTACACATATTCTACGAAACTTAGGTTTTATTATTTTTTTTTTAAAAAGAAGGATTTTCTTTACCAAATTTGAAAGAGCCTCCCTGAATAAAATTGTGAAATACGGTTGTGGTTTGCCTTCGAGAACACTTAAAGAAATTATTTAAGTTGGGCTTCGGTGCCAGGATAAGAACACTCAAAGGAATTATTTAAGCTTTGAAATTTATTTAGTTTTCAAATTATTTCAATATTGAAGTCTTTTAATTTTTTTATTTTTCATTAGTCTGCTGACCATTTTGCAATTATTTTTTGACAGCTGTATCGTATTCTTTTTTATATCGATATGTGCTGAGCACGATAATTTCTTATATTAAACATATCGATACAAAACAATTCATCAAAATATCGTTTCAAGTTCAATTGCTATTTTAAATTTAATTCTATTGCTCACATATTCCAAATTAATTGGCTCAGTTATATGCAGTAATATTGGGATTTAAAATAGATTGTGTTCGCTTTAGAGAATTGTTTTTAAATTTTTAACAAAATATAAAATATGTACCAGCTATCATCAAGGGAATTTGCTACTTTCAAATGCAATTTTTTTATAACGAGTATATTAGACAAAGTTTTGTTTAATACGCTCACATGAGACTTTTTACCAATTTTAATAATTTTATATTAAATGTAAAAATATTTAGATATGAAGAGATTATGCTTGTCTAAGAAACTATGATTGTTTTTTAAATATTGAAAAAAAAATATTAAAAATATAAAAAAATATTAAAAAAATATTAAAAATATAAAAAAAATTTATTAAAAATATAAAAAATATATTAAAAATATATTAAAAATATAAAAAAATATTAAAAAAAAATATCAAAAATATAATAAAAATATAAAAAATTATTAAAAATATATTAAAAATATAAAAAAAAATATTAAAAATATAAAAAAATTTTAAAAATATTTAAAAATAATAAAAATATAAAAAAATATTAAAAATATAAAAAATAATGAAAAAATATTAAAATTATAAAAAAAATATTAAAAATATGAAAAAAAAAGTATTAAAAATAATATTGAGAATATTAAGAAAAAATGGTTACGAAAGTATAGTAAAAATATTTAAAAAAAAAACATTCAAAATATAGAGATATTATTAATAAAACTTTACAAAAGCCCACCGGTCGAGAAAATGTATTTAGATCATAATTAGTTTGTTTTCAAAGATATCTTAACCAAATTTATTAATGAAAAGTATTTTTTTTTTTTACCAAATTTGACGGAAATCGTTGCGTTTGTTTAGATCTTGTTGATGCCAGAGGGCGTACAAGGTCCATCGCGACGCCATTTTAACGTACGCCATTTTGTAACGTTTATTGTTGAATTCTGCGAACTGCTTAAAGTCTGAGTCATCTAAATATTTCGAAATCAAAAAGGAAACTCGGTACTTTAGATTTTTTATTGCTCTGATGTTTATCAGTACTATTAAGGCACGTGAGATTATTGAAAAATTAAACGATCTCAATGGTGAAATTTAGAGGTTATCGCAAAAAGCTGCTTGTTGCCATTTCCTAGAGCTTTTGAGTAAAGTTTCAAGCTACATGCTGCCCAGGGGGGGATTATTCTTGATATGATTTCTGACAGCTACCACTTGTGAAAAATACTGATATGAGTCATAACCAACTTTTGTGTCGTATTTCTTATCGATATTACTTATCTGTAAATCAGTTTAACTTTTTGTTAATAATGTTTAATAACAAATGTTAGTTCAATATAAGTTTTCCCCGCGTAAGGACGTTATTAGTGCTTTAAATTACAATGTATGCTGGCATGGCTATATCCCTGGGCGTGTTCCTAGGTTGTTCTTTTTTAATGTGCCTTTGTTTTTGGACGTGTGTGTGTTATCATAAAAAGCATAACAGGATTATAAGCTCCCGTTAGTATGCATTTATTCGATAATCTAATTTCGATAATTGTTTGTTATAATAATAAAGTTAATGAGCCCACTTGTGTAGTAATTAGCGCAGAAAATTGTATTAACCAAATTTGTTTAGACAACTGAAGCATTGAAGAAAAGCTAGTTTAGTAGTTTTCAAACTGTGGACACGTTGGCATTTAAAATGTATCTCTATTATAATTCGACTCATGCTATACAAACGGAAACTGAGGAAGCTCCTCCAGTACATAGATTTAGCTTCTTGCTATATGTTTTGTTGCATGTTTTTCTGAAAATGTGTTTCTTCTCACTTTTCACCATACTCATTGGTAGTATTATCTATTGGAGACGCAGGCAGCTTAGGGTTAAAGCTTTGAACGATACAAGTAAGTTTTATTTTTCCGCACCAAAAACTTGACAACTCTACGCTCGAGTAATATATATTTGCATGTATTTGTGAGATATTACTTATAACGCTTATCTCAAGCGATTATGACTTGCTGATATATGCCCTTTAGTAGTAGAAACTAAATTTAAGTGAACAGGATTGCAAATTTTAGTCGTTTTGCGTCTCTCATGCTGTGCATATCACTGTGAACCAAAAAAATGAATGATATCAGTTTATTTTGGGTGCTATTTTTTACATTATCCATTTTTCTAATGACGTCGATTGCGGTTTTTCTAACACGCGGACGTCACAAACGCGCCGAACTTGCGAAACGAGGTGTGTTGGTTTGGGTTAGCTTGATGTATACAAATGCTAAGATCTTTTGTGGACGCTTAATGTATATATATATATACATACAGGCGTGGTTGGATATAGTGAACCCCTGGTATAATGAACACCTCGATATAGTGAACACCTAAATTTTTACATACAGTGCACTATTTTGTGAACAATTGAATGAATGAAATCCTCTAAATAGTGAACAGAATTTCGAAAGCATTTTCAAACAAAAACAAACGAAAAAACCCAAAAAACCAATCAGAAACAAAAGCGGGTATTCCCCTGAATTGTACTTTGCCTGTTGATTGCTTCTTCTTGACTTTATTGCTTGTTTTGTTTACCTTTCCATATTTTACAAATGTATTCTAATGATATCTTGCACAAAAGTCAATTTTGAACAAATAAAATGAGTTTTAAACAAAAAATGTCAACCTTGATATAGTGAACAGCCTTGATACTGTGAACAGACCTTCCAATAATTAGTTTACTATATCCTAACACGACTGTATATATATTTAGCATATTTAAAGTGTAGCTGCGAAAAAATAATTTAAAGTGCTTATATGAATGAAAAAAAAAAAATATCTTTAACGTAATTAATTTGAAATTTTGCCGAATCATCTAAGATGTAGTAGTTTCTTCAAATAAGTTTCTTGTGATAAGCAACTTGCATGCCAAGAAAGCGTGTTTTGTATTTTAATAATAATAATTAAATATGTGCATAAATTTAACTTATTAACTTTGACTTTAAATGCATTATCGCAATATAAATTTGTTTAAACGCAGCTACATCCGGTGAAAAGTGATTTAAAGTGCCTACATAAATGAAACAATTCTTTTAAGTAATTATTTTGAAATTTTGCCGAATCATTTAAGATGTGGTTTCTTCAAATAGGTTTCCTGTGATAAGCAACTTGCATGCCAAGCAAACGTGCCCAAAAATTTCATTTTGTATTAATTTCACTATTTAATTTTTATCTCTTTATGTAACTCTTATGTCTTTATCAAAAACAAAAAAATAGAGAATTGACTTAATACCTCTTGACTTATATTTTTATTAAAATATTTTTTTAAGTAAAAGCATTCATTTTTTCAAAAAAACTTGTTCAAATTAATAATTTCCTCTAATTTTCTCCCCTTTATATGCATGCAAATTGTTTAAGTTTACTTTTTTTCAAGTTGTATTTGTCAACATATTAATAATGTATTAAAAGTAGTTTAATTGCATAAATTGTTAATAATTAATTTAGCAAACAAGCGAAATGCCGCTTTACAATTTGTTCCAAGCCGATTCACTTTATTTCTAACGCCGACTTATAACTTAACGCCGATCTGCATATCTTTTTGCATATCGATATCAATGCATTATCGGCTGAAGAGATATTGATAAATTTTATTTCTGCATATCTTCTACATATCTGCTTGCATATCGATATCAATCCATTATCGGCTAAAGATATATTGATATTTTTATTTTTAATGCCGACTTATAAATTAACGCCGATCCGCATATCTGCTAGCATATCGATATCAATGTATTATCGACTAACGCGATATTGATATTTTTATTTCTAGCGCCGACTTATAACTTAACGTCTATCTGCATAACTATTTGCATATCGATATCAATCCATTATCGGCTAACGTGATATTGATAAATTTGATTTCTAACGCCGACTTATAACTTAACGCCGATCTGCATATCCCTTTACATATCGATATCAATCCATTATCGGCTATTGTGATGTTTATATACCAAGCAGCAATTGTCTGTGCAACACTTAACAATAAGAATTTGCTGTGGAACAAAAATTGTAAATATTTAGAAAGGAGTTTGATTTTTACTCTAAAATATTCGTTTTAAAATAAAAACAAGCACAGCTGCTCAGATATTAAATTTGACTTAGCAATAGAATTGATAAAATTGATTGTGTTTAGTAGTAAAAATTAACGTCTACAAACTTGAGTCGCGGGAAAATTTGTTGTTATTGTTTTCATTGCTAAAAACAATTGCACTGCAATTATTCCATTAGACTTCAATATAACATTCGGAAAAAGTTAGAAAATGAAAAATATTCGAACAGGTATGATTGAGTGTGCTGGAATAAAAGTATCTACAATTTTAAAGCGCTCATTCAATTTTTTCGAAACCTTTTTGCTTTTAAAGTCAACTCTTTTTTTTCAAAAAACATGTTTCACTTTTTTTTGCCAGCCATTGACCATGACATTAACTATTTTTGTTGACTGTGTCAAGTAATCGGTGTTATCTGTAACAATCCTAAACGTAGGTGTTTATATATAGAGCAATAATAGAGCTTATCAGCCAAGTGCCAATGATTAGAACTGGTCTGCACACTTAACTGTCGCGTATTTGCTCGGCATCTGGCAAAAACCCGCTCAGTTGGTTCGTACTCCTAAATAGAATCGGTTCAATGTTGGGTTTTATCATAGCGCTTAGCTGCGCCTTTACCATATTCATTATCACCACTATCGTAGTGTGTATAAGGCGCAAACAAAAGGCAGCACGAAATGTGGGCTATACCCTGAGTGATGGTATTGACTGACTCACTGACTCATATAGCAGTTGGGCCTAAAAGTTTGAAGCATACTCGCAAAACTGTTAACTAAAAAATTGTGTATTTATTTGAATATTTGCAGCTCCCGTTGTGGTAACATCAGCAACACACACAGCACCAGGAGGTTATCCTGTTACACAATTGCCGCCTCCAGGCTATCAAACGAATGTCTATGGCACACCATATCCAGCCCAAACGACTGGGTAAGTTTTGTAATGGTTTTTCCAACGAGGGGCTATGTATAGCAATTCATATTTTTATTCTCTTTCATTTCATGACAGCAATGTGACCGTGCAGATGCCCATGCCAATGCCCATGCCGCAGGGCGCACAAACCATGCCGGGGTAGGTTCATGCACTTTGTTCAAATTAAAAGCAAATACATGGGACTAATACAATTTTCATTTCATTTCTATACAGCATGCATACGCATGGTATGCCTGTCTATCCAATGGCAGCGCCGGGAGCTGGAGCAGCCTGCATGAATCCGCCTTCATATGATATGGCTGTGTCGGGTGGCGTACCGACTGGCGGCTACGAGAAGCAGTCGCCTTATAATCCCAGCTATGCGGCGCAGTAGATTTGGCAAAACGACTGCCCAACTTAACAGTCTGACGACAATTGAGAGCAGGTCTGGCAGGTTTTGCCTTAGTCGAAGCTTAGGCTTGGACCCAGAACTCACAAATGTATAACTTTATTGAGAAACTTTTTTTAATAAGCTTTATAGTTCACATACACTTTTATGTTTGTTTTTTATCTAGTACTTAAAATATGCGAAAATTGTTTTTTGAAAATAAGTATTTTTGCTAGTTTATTATGTGCTTGTGCCTCGTACATAAATTATATTCCATTTTGTTTGTATATTTAATGAAAATTATGTGAAATTTTTTATATATAAAGCACAAAAAGCCATTTGTATTCAAAACATTTTTTAGTCATTATTATGAAAATGTAATGTACATATTATGTATACGTTTGTAATTTAAGTTATTTGAAACTTTAAATTAATTTATATTTACTTTTTAATTTACTATATATATAAAATGAGAGAAAATACAACCATCGTTAATAAAAAGGCTGAAATGCATAATAATATGCATTTAAAGCCGAAACAAACCAAAACAAATATTTCACAATATTTTAACGTTTAAAGTTTAGTAGGTATTGCATGGTTGAGTGCTTTTTGTATTTTCCGTAATTCTGATTGAGCTTTTTAAAGTTTATGAGTGCAGTAACAAAATGAATCATTCCTTTTGTATTTCAATATCTATTGTGAAACAAAGTAATATGTTTGTTGCATAACTCAAACAAGTAGCGTTAAAATTCTAGGCATATTTTTGTTGTGTTTTTCTTGGCCATGCCATTCTGCATACTTCAGCTGTAAAAGCGTGAAAATTATGAAATACCAAGACAGCTTACTTTCGGAATTTTAAATATTTTGCCTTAAGCAAATTTGAGTCAAAGTAGAATTTAATGTTAAAGTGTCAA
Source organism: Chymomyza amoena (assembly GCA_037043745.1). NCBI lineage: Eukaryota > Metazoa > Arthropoda > Insecta > Diptera > Drosophilidae > Chymomyza > Chymomyza amoena. Next base: position 83,930 of record JBAMAX010001325.1, read on the forward strand.
AGCAAATTTTCTAATTTGGCATAGTTTGTGGAAAATTCAAATATAAAAAATCCGAACTGAAAACATTAAAAGTTCTAACCGGCTTCAGTGATAATTAATGAAACTGGAAAACTTTTAAATCTAAAATTAAATAATTTTGTAAAAGGGAAGTCCTTCATATTTTAAAAGTAAAAAGTGGGACACTGTTTTGGTCAAAATCTTCGATGTTTATGATACATATCTGATGGATCGACTAGAAAACAGTAACCATGTAAATTTTTATTGCTAAATTTTTGATTATTTATCGAGTTGCCAAAAACTGAATATTAGATTTTTCGTTTTTACAATTTTCTTCGACAAGCCATCTCTAAATGAATGAAAATTATAACGCTAATTTTTTATACCCTGTACCGTATGGTACCAAGGGTATATTAAGTTTGTGCAAGCCGAAAATGTATGTAACATATAGAAGGAGTCGTCGTAGACACCCCAAAGTTACCTAAAATATGATCAGGGTGAATAGAGAAACCGATATACCCATGTCCGTCTGTCCGTTTGAACGCCTAGATCTCAGAGATGGTAAGAGCTAGAGTAACCAAACTTTCACATTAGATCCCATATTATTCCATAGGAGACAAGTTTATTTTATTTTTTTGATATCGGGGATAAATTATATAGCTCTCATGGGGGTGTTTGAGACGACCTCGACAAAAAAAAGGTTTTAGATGGATAATTCGTTTGTTCATGAAGATATCGTAACCAATTTGGTATTTAAAAGTTTTTTATGGTTTCCAAGTACTGTACCTAATTTCATCAAAATCGGTTGACTATATCATATAGCTCCCATAGGACCGATCGGCCAAAATAACTTTTTTAAATCAAAATTCGCTATATTTTGTTTTTTAATAAAGATATCGTAACTAGATTTGGCATTTGGAAATTTTTTAGAGCACTTAAGCAATGTGCCAAATTTTAACAAAATCGGTTGACTATATCATATAGCTCCCATAGGGCCGATCTTCCAAAAAATCGATTTTTTAACAAAATTGGTTGTGTTTTGTTTGTTTGTTAAGATATTGGGACCAAATTTTATATTCGTGAGTTTTTTATAGCACTGTACTGAATTTAATCCAAATCGGTTGACTATATCATATAGCTCCAATAGGACCAATCGGTCCAAAAAAACGTTTTTTATACAAAATCCGATGTGTTTCATTTGTTTGTAAAGATTTTTGAACTAAATTCAGCATTCAGATCTTTTTTAAGGTATTTAATCACTGTGTCAAATTTTATTGAAATCGGTTAACTATATCATATAGCTCCCATAGGAACGATTGGTCAAAAAAATTGTTTGCTTAAAAATTCTTCTGTTTTTGGATTTTTGTGAAGGAACCGGATTTTATTGCAAGCTAGTGGTACAGGGTATCCCAAAGTCGTCTGCGCCCGACTTTACGCACGTCATTTTTTTTCATTAAAGATAAAATATTGAATTTGAAAAATAATATCAACAAATTGTTTTTATCGTTGAAATTCATTATCACACTGTTTTAGTGAAATTGAAAACCGGAACAGAAATCATAAATATATATAACCTATATGTGTTTTGATGAAGAATGCATTCAATTTATTCTTAGCTCCAGATAACCATTTTATTAACAATCTACAATATATCCTCTAAACGAATAAAGATATCGACGCAAATTTCTCTTCTTCTTGGATTAAAGAATAAATATTGAATTTGAAAAAAAAAAACGATTTGTTTTATTGTATATATCGCATATATAACCTATTTCGATTACAAAAATATTTAATTGATTCCTAGCTCCTGCTTACAACAAATGACGACACACTCGTAAATTAATTGGAAATATTGGAATTATGGTAATCATTATATCTATATAGTATATATTTTCGTGTCAAAAGCTAAAATCGCGATTTTTTTTTTAAATTATTGTGTCCTAGCTTACCAACTGTATAGGTTGATTTAAAAAATTATATATTTATTATATTATACTTTACATGTGTCTACCCAGAAGGATTTAGAACCGCTAAGTACAAATCCGAGCACTAAAAACACATACACCCAAGGGTTCTTAGATAACATTCAAAGATGCAACCTTTTTTTCGATTTATAGTTTTCAACAATGACGTTTGCGATGGTTACCTCTGTGGGAGTTTAAGGATCTCGGATTCGGATTCAAAATCCCTTTTGGCTAAAAATTTCATAAACCTTTTTGTAATGCGTATAAGATAAGAAGATGGCAAAAATCGGACAATCCCAGATACACGACTGTATCTTCTCGAGGAAGACCCGAAATCAAAATCTGAATTGATATACAGAAAAATGAATATGCTGGTCATATTCCAAAATAGCCAGCCCAAATTTCTCGAAAAAGTTATGTTTTGACCAAGCCCATTCTATTGAGCTATATTTTTTTAGTTTTGGTGGATTAGGCTGCTTGACATTAGCCGCGATTACCAAGGAACAGTTTGGTCTATGATGGTGCCCAATATATATGGCATCAGGAGGCAAAAAAGAATGTTGAGAAGGACGTTAGGGAACTAAGTAAGTTTGATAGGTTAGCTGGTGGGCGCTGACTATCCTCTCTCCTTTCTGAACCATTTTGATCATGGGGATCATCCATAAAAAACGTGACGCTGACTCTCGTCAAAATAGACCCCTCCCAGTAACGAAATATTTTTGAACATTTTTCTTATGATTTTTGGGTCTTGTGTCGATTTGCCGGAACCCCCCTCCCCCATGGAGCATCAAGTACGTTATGAATAGATAAAAAGAGCCAAGTCCAAGTCAGCGATCGGCTTGAAATACACTCAACTTTTAGCTTCCGTTTGTGCAGTGATGTCACGACACAACGTCCTAGATCAAAAAGGAGCCAAACAAAGGAGCGAACAATGTTTGATTTCCTGACTTTAAAAGGCTATAACACGGAAACTAGCCGTCCTATGGCAAAAAGGAACCGGGATTTTTAACAGTTGCGGCGCGACACAACGTCCTAGAGCAAAAAGGAGCCCGATTGCCATCTTATAGGAAAAAGAAGTCCGGATTCTAAACATTCTATTGTGACAATAGGACAAAGCTTAGCATTCCGCTCGTAATTTCTGAACCATTTTGTGGACTCGATAGAAAGAACTAGGTCCAGTATGTGCGGATCATCATCAGACAGCCCATATTTCCGAAGAAAGTTTTTCGCAGACATTGGGTGCTTTTCCTCCTACTCATTTTAGCAGCTACGAAGGAAGTCGTGATGAGAGCATGCATCCACTTAGCCAGTCTATGGAGCAGTGCCACTTCGATACCACCCTGGTCCTTCAGTTGTTCTCTTTGAGTAATGCCTTGGCCAAAGCGTGTTAGGGAGATGTGAAAAGTGTCCCTTGCCCGTTTTACTTTGGTTCTGTCTATTTATATTATTTTCGACATGGAAGCTTGTAGGGACTTTTTGTATCAGTAACCGCTAGGGCAATTGGTAGAGCATATCCGTTCCTGGCACACTCGTCCGCCCTCGTTTAACTGTGCTCACTCCCACTTGTTGTTGGAGTGGTCCTTCGCTTCGCGCTGCGCGCAATGTGGTGGCCAAGCCGTCCACCTCCACATTGAGAATGCTGCAGTCGCTGTATGTCAACGCCGTGGGGCTTTCTTTCTCACTCCTGTCAGTCGCCGGTTCTGTGTCTTTAACTCCCTGCACTGTAAGGGAATTAACTTCATGGTGCACCTTGCTGAAATAAGAAAGTGAAATAAGCTCCGCTTTATGCCAAACTGGAAGCTTGAACTGCTCTTGGCTATGCTGCTCTCCTTAGGCCTTACCGGCATGGTTGAGCCTGCCGCCTCATCGCTCTTAGATTCGTTGCACCTACTAAGCCCTCCTATCACGTCATGGTGGCCATTCCGCGGAGGGCTTTTTGTTAGTGTCAAGATTCCAGCGCTTTTAAGTAATTTATTTAATATAATAACTTTTTCAAGTGCTTTAACGCTTAGCTACTAGCCTTTTGACCCAGTTTAAATGGTATTAAATCCTTTATTTTTTTGCGCCAATCTGCGTACGGCACATAAGTAGCACATTTGACGGCGTAAGTAGGCGTGGTTATACTCATAAATTGTACTATACATTAGTTGCAAGAACTTGAAGGACTTCGATGAAAGCTGCGGAATTTTGAGGTGTGCAAGAGACGTAAGCCCTGGAGCTGGCTGTGAAAATTTGTGCGGCTTCCCTTCCTTTTGTTTGTCAAAGATCTGCTTGCATACTATATATTCAGGTAGCTGGTTAATACAAGTAAGAGAACTTTCCTTCTAGTCCATTGACGTTGATAAGTGGACTTCATATTTTTTCAGCTACTGGCATTCTTGGCAAGGTTGCTCTCATTTTAAGCCTTAAAGCGTTAAAATGTGGTGTTCATTTCGTAAGGAATTCCAGTCCTTTAACAGATTAAACTCGAAATAAGAATTAAGTTCGCTTTCGAGTGGGGCTCGCTGCGTCCTATGGTTGGGCATCGGTCTTAGGTCCATATATCCAGGTATAGCCAACTTTGACGACAATGTCGTCAGCTAAGGGTTACAGTCAGTGCCGTAGAAAGAATATCCGGGCACATTTAGCTTGAAACAGCTCTGGGCCCAGGGAGACACCCCTCTCTCGACGAGCCGGGTTACAGTAGAACCTACAGCTCATTCAGCTTTGGGAGTACGTACTTCGCTTCTCATCGAGTCTGCACCACTGAGAACGCTAGCAACGTCCAGATGCTCATCAACATCACGTGGATGCAATTGATTTAGGATTTGTCATGCATTTGGTTAATTTTTCATGCTAGATTTTATGGCATCTTAAACGCCCATAAACTGAGATGTGTGTTATTGATCATAAAACCATTTTGAGCTGGGATAGCGCTTGAATTGAATTGTAAAATGTCGCGTTTAATTTTCTATAGCTGCACAGTGTCGCTGCTATTGTACACACTGTGCCTAGTCTTAAGTCCACGTGCTGCAGCAGAGAATATAATCACTGGGCCTACTTTTTGTCGTCCCGATTTGTGTCCACCCGGAACAAAGCATATTGGCTGCATTAGGTCCAGAGTGAGTTTGTGCCTTTGGTTACATAGTGTTTGCTTTAGTGGCCACGTTACAGGTATTCCACCCGGCTTGTGGAAGGAAAAACACTTTTTTGCCTATCAATGGTGCACTGCGTCATCATGTGCTACAACATGTTAATACTCTGCGCAATTTTGTGGTAAATTGAAGGCTTCCAGACTAGAACTGTTCATTTAATTAAGCTTTATTTAAGGCCAGCGGTTTGGGCAACTTGTCTCAAGCGGCACGTATGCCTACCATGGAATGGGATAAAAATCTAGCTTATTTGGCCACAATGCAAATACTTCAGTGCGATCATGAAACCAAGTTCTGTGCAAATACGAAAAAATATAACTATGTGGTTACAGTGGAAATAACTGGCGTTACTAGGTCAAGGAAGACCTTTAAAGATACAATTGTTCAAAAGTTTTTGCCCTCATTGTTTCTGGATGTCTTGGGTTGCAAGATGGATGCGGAAAATCACATAATACCCGCCGCAGAGGGGTATGTTTTGATACAAACACTTTGCTATTATGCCACTAACGCTTTGCTTGCAGCTCCTGTGTTGGTCACTATGTGCCCTTGCTACAGGAGAATGGCAATCGCATGGGCTGTGCCGCACGCACCCAAAAGGGTACCAATGCAACCACGGGTGTAACATTGTTGTGCCAGTTCTCTCGAGGTAATGTCAATAATTTGCAAACCTATGAGGTGGGCAAAAAGGCGGGAGAGAAGTGCAACTCGGGCAGGAATCCAATGTACAAGTACCTATGCCATCCTGATGAGGATGTGGATCCCAATTTTGTGCACACTAAGTCAGTGGGCGTTTATGATCCCAATATTCCACAAATGGCAGAGCTTTAATCAAATTTTACGCTTTTTCATAGTTTTTATTTTGCTCTTGCTTCAGCTCTTCTACTCTCTGCTATTCTTAGCAAAAGAGTCTACTATGACGTCATGCGTTTTGAGATGAAGTAAAGGGCAAATTAAAATCTGCTTCTGCTTAAGAGTCTTGCTAACTCTCTCAACTCCCACGAAGAGCTTTCTTTACAATTATTTTATTTATTTTTGACTTCGCACTACATCACGAACTGGAGCTGCAAAGTCTCGTATTAAGAATTAAAGTATGTTCTGCTTCTACTGTATTTAAATTTCAAGCAGAAGCAAGAGCAAAACATTTAACCTTAGTACTGCATAAATAAAACGTAAATTCCTTTGCAAGATCCTTATAAAAATGTCTAACATTGAATTTTTAATGCCTACAACATGCTCATGTGCTAAATTAAGAGCAGAAAGCAAATTAAAGCTATAAATTTCTGAGTAGACTGTAATCCGCCATATCTCACCTTAACTTCTAGAACTCTTCTGAGCAGGGATTGTTCCAACAGCAACAAAGATCAGAGAGAAACGAAACTAGTTTGAAGAAACAGTACCCTACACTTATTCAAAGTTGATATCCAAGGAATTTCTTGAAAAGATTTAGCAATTTCTTAAGCCGTTAGCATGGAAGGCTTTAGCAATATTTCTGACAGACTGAGTTTCTTTCTGAGAGATTCTTAATGTCTTTAGCGGAATCCCCGCTCAGAGGATCTTAGCATTATTTATTATCTAGGACACTTAGTTTACGAGTCATAGCCATTTAAAGCTGGAAACAAACTTTGGCGAGTGATCACAAATTAAGCTCCTTTTCGCTCTAGGACGCTTAGTTTACGAGTTATAACCATTTAAAGTTGGCAAAAATGTTGACAAGTGATCACAAATTAAGTTCCTTTTCGCATGGAAAGGCTTTAGCAATATTTCTAACAGACTTAGTTAATTTCTGAGAGATTCTTAATATCCTTAGCGGATTCCCCGCTTAGAGGATCGTAGCATTATTTATTAGAATTTTCCTCAGGCAAAGATGAAAATAGTTTTTCTTGGGTAAATAAAAAAACCTAACCTATTTCAAGACACCCCCGTTCAGATATAGCTATTAACTGTAGGAAATTTTTAAAAGATTCCAAATATCTTTAGGAAAATCGGAGAGCCCGACCGCTCAGTGTGGCCCAGCATTCTTACGTTCTCAGCTCTAAAAGCCACAAAGGCCATGTGTTTTCAGAGATTTTAAGTGTTCTATGGAAAAGCCTTTGAAAGATTTTTTATAGTTTTTTAATATTTCCTTTGTCAAACTTGGAAAGGGGTACTTGGCACTAGTTCGTTGAACCATATAAATCGGGTACTTATTCAAAGTCGATGCCCGAAAGTCTTTCGATAAGGTATTTTGTTAAAGATTTTAATATTCTTTTGCCAAACTTGGAAAGAGATAAAGCAAAAAAATATACAAAGAAAGAGAGATGCAAAATGTTCTTAGGTAAAACCTGAGTAAGGATTCTCTGGAAAAAAAAGGTAAAAAAAAACCAAAGCCATGAACCAGACAGACGGGCACTTATACGATGTAACTCAAACACTCGATACAGAAAATTAATCAGATCTGAATAAAAATATTCCTTTTTTGCTTACTTTGAGAGATAATAATAATTTGATTAATGCATTTTTCGAGGCGGTTAAAACGAAAAACTTTACAAATCGAAGTATTTCGAAAGTTATTTCAGAAACCCTTCGAATTTCTGTATATGTTCGGACAGCTAAGCGGCTATTAAGTCCCTAGTTTCGATGACTTCGTGTATGAAGTCAGTGAATGACTGCCGCTTGTCTCTAGGGGAGATGGCTGAGCAGTTTTCAATTCACCAGATATGGGTCCCAGGACGTAGGGAGTTTGAGGGAAATTGTATTGCGGATGAACTGGCTAGAAAAGGAACTACCATCATCCTCCTTCAAGATAACTGAGAATACGAAATTTGTTCGCTCTCTGTGCAAAAAAAACATGGAATAGGATATCGAACACGTGTAGAATCTCGCGGCAAACTTGGCCGACATACTGCAGCAAAAGAACCAAAAAACTTTGCTTTATGAATAGAGCCCAGTGCTCATCTGTTATCCGTGCCATCACGGGACACTGGTTGGTAGGAAACCACGCATCCAGGTTGAATACTCCCCACCATGACTTCTGTAGAAGCTGTGGCGATGAAGAGGAGCTGAAGACGGTGGAACACTTCTTCTGTCACTGCCCAGGACTGGGCAGTAAAAGATTTAGGTTCCTACAGTCACACTTTCTAGACGATTCATCTCAGCTCTCTGAACAGAGTCCAAAATGCCTTTTAATGTTTATTCAGGCAGCCGGATAGCTTCCTCACCTTTCGTAGGGGACCTCTCAAGTGGGGAAGAGTGGTGAACTAGCTCACTCTAGCAGTATCGCAACGGACCTATCCTTGGCCTAAGTGAGTTGGGACGTCTAACTTAACCCTACCTAACCCTTCGAACTTGGGCCTTTTGGACCTCAGATTTTTAGATTCAGAATATGTCCGCTTTATGTTTATGGTTTTCCTGAAACACCCTCACAAAACGAGATATTTTAGAGCTTAGAAACCCGATGTGCAGTTATTCTTTTGGTTCTCGAATCCTAAAGGCAATTCAAAAACATTACAGGCTTTGGCCAGTTGACGAAAGAAAGTTTAAGGGTTTTTAGAAGAACACATGTGTGTCATCCACAGATCATGATTCTTTTGGGTGATTGTACATACGGTATATTTTATATCCGACCCATTGATTATTTTTTTATTTTCCTCTTAGTACTCTTTCAGGGAACTTAGGGCTTCTACAAAAACTTTCCACCGGCCTCTGTTTGGCGTAGTTTGCTTTGCTGTGTCCTAGCTGATGCTCCTTAGAAATAATTCGTTTAGTATTGCACGTCGCCAGGTTTGTTACCTTTGCTCTTTCCACTCGTCTGCCTTCTTGAGGGTTTCATTCCAGAATTATTCTGAAGCATGAGAATTGCAACGACAGTGCTGCAGGTAGAATCTTAACTTGTCTAGTTCTGTGTTTGACATCCAAAGGATGCAGAATATTCTGCATTTAATCCTTATGTTGACGAGTAACTGCAGTTTCGATATCATTTTTGGCGGGATCATCCATGTCTCGTTGCCGTACAGAAAGATCGATGTCCATATATCCACCCCACTGCTGGTGGATATTCTGGTACCAAAGTATGAGAAGTTAAGGGCAAAGCTGATAGTATTCCATTTTTGATGAGAGTCCAACTTTGTTGGTAAGGAGCTCAAGATCGTTCGCTTTGGCTTGGATATCACTTAGTTTATGAGTAGTCCTGAGCTTCCAAATGACGTATGAATTTGTTGGCAAGGATCTCGAGGTCATTCACTTTGCCATGGATATCACTTAGTTTATGGAAGATGAGACATATGTCGTCCTCGTAGTCCAAATGATGGGTGAGACTCCAAGTAATCCCACGATAGCCTCGTCAACTACTATATTGAATAGTAGTGGTGATTGGGGCATCCTTGCCTGGCACCAGTGTTTGTTTGGAAAACTGACCTATTTGGCCCATCGTATAGTATGGATTATACTTTGGAGCAATTATTTGTGGAAAAGTTTCGATATCATTTTTGGCGGGATCATCCATGTCTCGTTGCCGTACAGAAAGATCGATTTGTTCTTGTCCATATATCCCCCACTGCTGGTGGATATTCTGGTACCAAAGTATGAGAAGTTAAGGGCAAAGCTGATAGTATTCCATTTTTGATGAGAGTCCAACTTTGTTGGTAAGGAGCTCAAGATCGTTGATCGGTGATTGTAACAAGTACATCATGGGGACACATCGATTGTATTATTAACGTAGGCTTGGAAACATATATTTTATATGCACGATTTGCCAGAGTTGTCTGAAGACGTCACTCTATAAACTAAAAGTCAAGAGTGTCCAAAACTTGTATATAACAAGTGCAGCAATATCTGATAACAATGACCACGGAGCAGCTCCAATTAGTGCCCATAGCGCGTTGCATTATATCGTCATGCCCAAAACTCAATCGATTTAGTTATCTTTGATGGAAGCTGGTCATGGTGTGCAACTCTATAAGAGACAGAGCGCTCTCTATAGAGCTGGCTATTATGGCTGCGTCATCGACTCGGCATAACATGTTGCATACAATACTGCAGCTGGCTGCAATGCAGCTTTGCCTCTGGCCACAGATCCTGGCCTTTGACTACTGTGATCCAGCGTTGTGTCCGGGCCCGGAGAGGCACATAGCATGCAATAACTTTGGCGTAAGTTGGATTGCATAGAATGTGAAGCGAAAAATACTTTGGCATATTTCGCAGGAGATGTCCGAGAGCTGCAGTCCGGATGCTTATGTTGTGCGCATAACAGCAGAGCGACGCGATATGATTCTCGACGAGCTAAACAGCTATCGCGATCGCATTGCACATGGTGATCTGTTGGGATTTAGTCCAGCCACGCGCATGGCCACCTTACAATGGGATCAGGAACTGGCTAGCTTTGCGGTTTTAAATGTAAAGCGCTGCGCGCTGGTCAATGATCATTGTCGCAGCACGGATCGCTTTCGAAATGTAGCCCAAGTGGTGGCCGATGGCGGCTGGCAGGGTTTGCCTAATACGGAGGGGGAAGAGGAATACCATGACGAGGATGAGGTGATTAAGGCCACGTTGGAGCAAATGTTTGGTGAATACAAGCAATGCAGCATGCGCGACATAATTGCCTACAGTCCGCCACATAACAGGTGCGTAGAGCTTGAGCTCCTGTCCTAGACTAACCAATGCTTTGGACTCTTAAGAATGTATCATTTTCAAATCAGCAAATGCATTGCCTACTTTACGCAACTGGTGCGGGACAGTACAACGCATGTGGGTTGTGGTATCCTACGCCAGACGACGAATACTACCAATGCCAATGGGTCCTGGGTGATCAGCACGCATCAATATATGACCTGCAATTTTGTGCGTGGTAATGATGTGAACACGCCGGTTTATCAAAGCGGTGATAGACCCGCAACGGAATGCCGTTCAGGAAACAATCCCAAATATCTTAATCTGTGCTCGGTCAATGAGTCATACGATCTGGTGCCCGCCTTGGATCTGGGACTGTACTAAGTCTTTGAACGCTTTATGTTTAACTTTACCTCCAAAGGAATAATGCAATAAAAAGTACCACAGTAAAAACATTCTTACCATAAATAAGCGGAAAAATAAGAAAATTCCGTACGTGTTTGTATTGTGGCATGTTCGCACCTGATGCTGCACTGTTGACACTTTTCCAGAGTGTATGTGTGTGTGTTTTTTTTGTTGTGGCAGAAGGTGGTGCCACTCAAAGTCAACAGTGCAACATGTCAGAGAGGGGGTTGGAAAAACTGTTAAAGTTCACTGCATTTGTAACACTCCTGACAACTTTAGCAAACAATTTTTTTTATCTCTCGCTTTCCACACATTTTCCCCTTTAATTCATTTGTTATTTTGTTATTCGCTACCTGGGTAGGGTGTTTTTCGTGGAAAGTCCTGATAAAAGCTAAAAAATTGAAAAATAATGTTATGCACTTGCGTGTGCTTAAAATAAATTATGGTTTAGTTGGAAATAAAAAAAAATTTCCTAATTAATTATAATAACAGAATATAGAGCTATAAAAAATTAAATCCTTGCACATGACTTAAAAAATTACGAACTTCGTCCATAAGCTGCCTGTGAGGATTAAAATACATATTAAGCACTTTTTTAAATAATTTTAAATATGAAATCTAAGCTCTTAAAAAGTGTAATTGGTAACTTTTTATACCCTATGTACAAAGGGTTTACTAGATTTGTGCAATGTATGTAACGGACAGAAGGAGGCATGACAGACTTCAAGTCCTTTATGCCAAAATATATAAAGATTACCTAGATTTCGGAGACTATAAGAGCTAGACACACGAAACTTTACCACCTGACGGGCATATTTCCTGAGCAGATAACGTTTGTTGAATCATATCGTTAACTTCCCCCGTGCTTTCGCACTATATTTAGTAGACATATCAACTTAAAACTTACAACATATCCCAATTCAAATCGCGTAACTTTCGATTTTCATCAAAATCGGAAGAAATTTACGGAACTTATAGTCATAAGTATCGTTTTGCACCAAAACAAAATAAGTTTCAGTAAGAAAGTTTTTTCTAAACTGCGTAATTTTCTATTTTCATCAAAATCGGTAGAAATTTATGGAACTTATAGTCATAAGTATCGTTTTGCACCAAAAGTTGCAATAAGAAAGTTTTTTCTAGGAATATGCAGGAATAACTTTTTTTAGCGAGAAAAAATATACAGGGCAATTCACCGCCTCGACTGTATTACATTTTTTAAATATCATTAAATATGAAATTTTAAATCTATAATCTGTATAATATTAACGTTGTATACATACTCTGGGACTCCGCCTCCTGCGTGAATCGGATGCCAACCACCGATCTTTTTTATTTTATTCTGATAAATTCTTTATTCCTATAATCATCCCATTGCCATGCTACAGTCGGTCCTGCTCGTCTTTAGAATACTCTGAAAGATATAATTAATGCTATTAAATAGAAAAACAAATGTGGAGAAGAAAATTTTAATAAGGTCAATTGAATTGATGTTCAAGATTTAATATTGCTGCCATTCCTATTCTTCATCTTCATGATAAAATTTTATGTTTCGTATGAGTTTTCACCTCCAAGATTTTACATTGTACACATCGTATGTTGTATGGCTATCGGTACCACACTGATGTATTTTCATTAAAAATAATAAAATCACGACTAAAAAATGTTGGATGCCTACCAAATAAAAAAAAAAATTCATAGAAAAGGATCGCCTTTTCGGAGAAGTACCGTGACACAAATATTTTATACATAGATTTGCTTCTATTCTTAACAGTAAGTATAACAGTATAAGCAACTTTTCAATAGAATGCCATTTTCTCTGGAAAATTCAGCTTAAAAGTCACACCGAAAATCACAGTCTTAACAGAACAAATTTCAGATAATAAAATAATTGCGAAGTTAGATTATTTTTTCGTAGATAAACAAACAAAAGAGTGTTGCCCTATGACTTTACTGATAACATTATAAGCAATATGCAAGCATATTATTACGGCCGAAACAAAAGTCTTGTACATTTGCAATAAAAATCAATATTTAAAGTAAAAATTAAAAAATAGACTAAAACAAAGGCCATTTTGGGAAGCGGCGAACTAAAATACTTTAATATTTTTCAGGATATTGAAATTTTGACATCTGAATGGTATGATTTTGTTTTCTATAAAACAATTTGGGGTAGTTGTTCCAAAACTAACTTTAAGAAATGGAGTACGTAAAGTCGGGCGCGAACGACTTTAGGATACCCTGTACCACTAGCTTGTAATAAAGTCCGATTTCTTCACAAAAAACCAAAAACAGAAGAATTTTTAAGCAAAAAATTTTTTTTGACCGATCGTTCCTATGGGAGCTATATGATATAGTCAACCGATTTCAATAAAATTTCACACAGTGATTAAATACCTGAAAAAAGATCTTAATGCCAAATTTATTTCAAATACCTTAACAACCAAACAAAACACATCGAATTTTGTATAAAAAACGTGTTTTTGGACCGATTGGTCCTATGGGAGCTATATGATCTAGTCAACCGATTTGTATTAAATTTAGTAAAGTACTTAGGAACTATAAAATACTCACGAATGTCAAATTTGGTCCCAATATCTTAACAAACAAACGAAACACAACAAATTTTGTTAAAAAATCGATTTTTGGAAGATCGGACCTATGGGAGCTATATGATATAGTCAACCGATTTTGTTTAAATTTGGCACATTGCTTAAGTGGTCTAAAAAATTTCCAAACGCCAAATCTGGTTACGATATATAGCGAATTTTTCTTTAAATATGTAAGTTATTTTGGCCGATCGGTCCTATGGGAGCTATATGATATAGTCAACCGATTTCGATCAAATTTGGTACAGTGATTGGTATAAAAAACTTTCGAATACCAAATTTGGTTACGATATCTTCATAAACAAACGAATTATTCGTCTAAAACGCTTTTTTTTTGTCGAGGTCGCTCCAACACCCCCATGGGAGCTATATAATTTATCCCCGATATCAAAAAAATAAAATAAACTTGTCTCCTATGGATTAATATGGGATCTAATGTGAAAGTTTGGTATCTCTAGCTCTTACCATCTCTGAGATCTAGGCGTTCACACGGACGGACAGACAGACGGACATGGGTATATCGACTTCTCTATTCACCCTGATCATATTTTAGGTAACTTTGGGGTGTCTCCGACGTCTCCTTCTATATGTTATATATATTTTCGGCTTGCACAAACTTAATATACCCTTGGTACCATACGGTACAGGGTATAATTACTAAAAATTGTTTAGCTGTTGGTCTATTATATTTAATTTAGTTTCCAAATGGTTACTCTCTGCTATTTAGGAGTTCTTAATGCCGTAACAAATGTCTTTTACTGTTGTGGAAAGTTCAGGAGATTTATTTTTTGCATATTTTTATGATTGTGAAAGGGTAATAATTATTACTAGAATATTTAGTTTGGTTTCCAAATGGTTACTCTCTTCTGTTTAGGAGTTCTTGTGTAGGAGATTTCCTTCTCGCACATTTTTATGATTGTTAAAGGGTCTTTCGCTTCGATAAGACCTTATCTTTAACCAAAAAGGTGTTGAATATTATGTCTGCTGATACCTCAGAAAGTTTTTGGCCCTAATAGATGTCATGTCGCACCATTACTAATTCTATATTGATTGGGTAGCACCGATTATATTTTTAGCGGCACAGACACATTTAAGGGTCACTTTATTTTGTAGTCGTAGTTTATTTATATTAGCTGATATAAGGTTGATTGTAATGCCTTTCACTGTGTTTTATGCGACTTGACTAGTTAGTTAGTGTCCTATATAAAGTTCCTAGATCGGGCAAAGGGCTTGAATATCTGACATTATTGTTATTACCCTGATACTTTCTATCCAGGTCGCTAACAACTTTTAAACGCCATTTTAATTTATTCCTATTAATTACGTATACGCATGATTTATTTAACTTTTTTATTTCCAATTGACTTTTGACTAGTTTTTTTTATTAAGTCCATCTGCATATTTATGGACAACTCCCACTCTCTCTCTATCTTTATGAGCACTTAAAAAATTCAGCTCGGCTATAAAAAAATGTTAACACGCGGAAAACATGCAGCAAACAAATTTCGAAAATAAAATTTTATGCATACTCGTTAAGTTGAAATTAAATAACGAGTAAAAATATTTATTTTATTACAATTCATTTTTTTTGCACTAGTTAATGGTATTATTTATATAATATATAATGCGAATAATTTGTAGTATTGATTCTGTGTACATATTTGAAAATAAAGTACAGCTGCAACAAGTTCAAGCTATTAAATGGTGCAACAGTGCGTATGTGTAATAACTTAATTGCAAAAATATTTGAGCAGTGTCAAAAGTAAATAAGCTGTATTAAGTAAATACTGAAATAGTAGCAGGGAGTGGTTTTGGAATACATATTAAAAACTGTTTTAAATTTTGATAACATTTTTAGCTCTAACCGAAACTTCACCACGCAAAATCATCAACAATATCATCTTTTGTTTGGCGTTATCAAAGTTGCTTCACTCCGTAGCAAACGCAGCCATTGCAATGACCAGAATCTAATTGCAAATTTTTGGGTAACACGGCAAACACATCGTTACTAAGCAGGATGTATACCCAAAGGCTTACCTGTTCACCTAGCTCATTAGCATATCAGTGGAGTACCTGTATTTGGCCCAGTATCATATTGATGTAAGCACAGACAATAACCGTTTGGAGTTTTGAAGTCACCTGTTAAATTGATGAGCTTTAGAAAACGTCCAATACAGCAACCCAGCAGCTTCAAAATGACCCGAAACTCCACCAGAAACATGTACGTAGTCAATTCATTGATGGTCTGCGTGCAACTGGGATAGCTCAATTAGTGGAATTCCACAACGAAATACCAAAAGTCCGTCATTATTCCTTACTCTGTGATGCTCTGCTGCTGGTAGCGTATACATTTTGTAATCTCCGCATGCAGTTGCTTCCGGGCTAGCGGCCTCTTGACCAGACGCCACAAATGACGCTGCAAGGACAATACCAAACATGATAAAGCTCACAATAGGAGTCATGTAGGGTATGTACATGCCACAGCACATTGGAGTAGTCAGCATATGAGAGACGCACCATATCTCATAGTAGGAGCTGCTGCATTCGCAGAGGCTGGGTATTTGGCTGCCAAAGGGCAACACTGCAATTACATAAACAATTGAGTGTGTCGGTTGCCATGGCAAAGATGATGTTCGTCTATGACAATACCACGCTCAGTGTAGCTCAAAGGATACACAGACCAAAGCCGACGTAGGTGAGCCAGGCCAAAGAAGAGATTGCCGCGTGCCATTAACTGTCCGTTGCGGTTTACTGCCGTTAACTGGCGCATTGTATAACAATCGTTCTGGAGCTGCAATTACGAATTTGAAGCAGTCAGGTGTGTACGCGACAATCGAATACACTGCACGCAGTTTTTGAGAAGAATGGGTATATCAGAGCTAAGATTTCATTCAATATAAGTCATTACAGTAAATTTGTTGGTTTGTTCCCGATTGAATACCCCGCAGCTAGTTTTCCAAGCAAAATTTTAATTTAAGCCAAATATACGGTTCTTTCTATATATCAACTGAATAGCCTTGAACATAATGACAGTTAAAAAGTCAATCCTCGGAGGTAGCTGTAAGCAGTACAGTACGCGTCGCAAGTGGCGGATAGCGAACGCCTTGCAGATATGGGTATTGGGAGGGAAATCTAATATCTCCCGCGGACCTAAAAGTCAACATCTTCCAGGCTTGGAAGAAGAATATGTCCAGGACTTATTCCTAGAAGCTAGACGAACTACATCCACGCAGCTTTGATGGTGCGGCTGTAATTGGGCATCTGATCTTGCAACAAGCGGTTCGCTATACAAATGTGCTTCTGACAACCCAAAGGTTAGGTTAGGTTGTGTAGGCAGCTAAGATATTGACTGAGATCCCACAGAGACCATGAGGTCCATTGTGTTGCCTTATTAAAAGAATGGGAGTAAAGGTATTGAAGAAAGGGAGGGATAGTGAGGGAAGATAAAAAACTGTCCCAAATCGCGTAATTCTCTCATGTTGTAGAACCATTTTGAGAATTCGACGAAAGCAACCAGATCTTCTATGGGCACATAGGCTAGACTACCCAGATCCTTAAAGAATGGTTTACCCAGAAGCTGGTTTCGTCTTCTAAGAAGCGCTGGGTAGTCGCACAGTAGGTGTTGGATGCTTTCTGTCTCTTCCTCACATCCCATAAACTGATGGCCTATTCGGACGACTCTCTTTAGGGTGTAAACGAAGTTGAGGGTCCAGGTTGACAGCCCGCTCCTGTTAAACCGCTACTGTCACGAGATTCGAACATGGCGTCGGTTAAGACTTATGCAGATGACAAAGATATTATCGGCAGATTAATGATATGATATGAAAGAAGCCTTTGTCAAGTTCAAAAAAGAAGCAAAAAAAAAAGGAGGAGTATGAGTAAAACAATAATTCTTCTAGCTGGAAATTCTCTCAGGGTTCGGCGTTTTGGACATAATATAACCATGAAGAGTATAACTTTGAGTTATCGACCAGTTTAAATATCTTTGTTCGCACATCAACTCATCGAATGGCTGCTTAAGTGATATTGAGGAAAGAATTAAATCTGCGAACTCAATATTTTTCTCGCTCCTTAAGTCACTCTTTCTGAACAGAATATTAAAGCTTCGGATATTTATCCCAATGGTGCGACCAATACTAACGTACGGATGTGAGACGTGGTCTCTGAGGAAATCAGAAGTAGGACTCCTAGAGAGGACAGAGAGAACAATTTTACGAAGAATTCTTGGACCGATAAAGATTTATCCTAATAATTACCGCGTTTCCACCAACTCAGAGCTACGGGAGATATTTAACCGACCAATACTAACGTACGGATGTGAGACGTGGACTCTGAGTAAATCAGATGTAGGGCTCCTAGAGTGGACAGAGAGAGCAATTTTACGAAGAATTCCTGGACCGATAAAGATAGATCGTAATAATTACCGCGATCCCACCAACGAAGAGCTACGGGAGACATTTATCCGACCAATACTTATGAACGGATATGAGAGGTGCACTCTGGGGAAATCAGATGTAGGACTCCTAGAGAGAACAATTTTACGAAGAATTCTTGGACCGATATAGATAGATCTTAATTATTACCGCGTTCCCACCAAACGAAGAGCTATGGGAGCTATTTATTCGACCAATACTAACACGGATGTGAGAAGTGAACTCTAAGGAAATCGAATGCTAGGAAATTTAACGACACAAGTCTAGATGCCTTCGTCAAGTCAAAACGACTTAGGTGGGCCGGATATGTTTTCGATAAAAAAATATGAAAGAAGAGTAGTTGATTGACACCGAGCGCGTTTGATAAATGGTACTGGACCTACTGAGAATGAGGAGAGTAACAAAAGACTGCTTTACTGGGCACAGATACCAGGGCTTAAACAGTCAAAAACCCTCCTCTCCAACTACAACTGTAAGAGGTTCAAAGTCATGGAAATTCACGGAAAGAACACCGTGAGAATCCTGACGGCCTTCTGACGGGACATTGTAGGATCCGCGGGCACTTAAACAGAATTGGCATAGTGGATAGTGGACTATGTCGCTTCTGTAGCATGGAGGAAGAAATTTCTTCTTGTATTATTTTAAAGTATACCAATCGCCGGTAAAAGAAACAAGCTCCTGGGACTGTACGCAATATATGCAGGCCTTAGGACTTTTGGGAGAACTCTGAGCCATGAAGGGGGTACAATAGATCCACTTGGGACGCAGTAAATGTACACCAAATAATAATAAATTGGGAGCAAGCTGCAAAGGGTAGACACTATTGGGAGAAATATTTTTCTTCTTCTTCTTCTTATGTTGCCATAACAACCCGATTACCGGATTACGGCCAGCCTTAAAACATCTCTCCAGGCGCCTCTGCATTGCGCGCACCTTCTCCAGTTGGTCACACCGAGCGAAGACAGGGCCCCTTTCACTTGGTCTTTTCAACGAAAACACGGTCGTCCTCTCCGCCGACGGCCGCTGACTACCGCATCTAAAACACGTCTAGCTGGAGCATCCTCGTCCATCCTAACGACATGCCCGAGCCAGCGAAGCCGCTGGATGTCGATACGCTGAGCAACGTCCATGTCGTTGAAGAGCTCATACAGCTCCTGGATGGTACGGATGCGGTAGTCATCGCCAACTCGAATAGGACCAAAGATCTTGCGCAGTACTTTCCTCTCAAAAACTCCCAAGGCAGCTGCATCAGTAAGCGACACGGTCCAGGCTTCCGCGCAGTAAAGATGCACTGGAAGGATGAGTGCCTTGTATAGTGTTAGATTTTTCGCGCGAGAGGTCTCTACTACTCAGTACTTACTCCCGTTCGATAGCACTGAAGCCCGCGGTGAAATCTCGCCGGTACGCCCAATGATGTCGATGTCGTCGGCGTACGCAAGGAGCTGGACCACTCTTGTAGAAGATAGTGCCATTGCGATGCACGCCGGCCTTCCGCAGAACGCTCTCCATGACGAAGTTGAAAAGGTCGCATGATTAGGGGTCGCCTTGTCTGAAACCTCGCACGGTATCAAAAGGCTCGGAGAGGTCCTTTCCTGCCTTGACGGAGCTGCAGAAATTACTCAACGTCATTCTGCAAAGCCTTATCAGCTTCGCAGGGATACCGAGATCAGACATTGCGGCATATACGCGATCCCTTATTGGGCTTTCGAAATATTGTTCGAATGGCCAAATTTAACACTACCAATAAGTTGCCAAGGCAGTATCTTTTATAGGAAGGCCTAAAAGCAGGCTACATAATATGCCATAACTCCTAGCTCCATAATTTGACATATTTTTGTCAAGGCTAACAAATTAAATGCAATGGATTGCAAAATTTTCCTTAAATATAGTTACATAAGTCTTTTTGATATTTTGTTTCCTTTTTTTTTTAAATTAAATCAAATAGAAATAATTTGACTATCATGTCTGAACTGAAATACTTATGCAATTTATTTGAACGAATTTGTTTGCATGGCATCAACTTTGGTAAATAAAATATAAATACAAATATGTGCATATATACACACATACACAGGGTGAGTGTATGTAAGTAAGTTTACATGGAAGCTTCTAATTTAAAATATGCATATAAATATATCAGAAGTGCATTCACAAAAAAACTCTGATATTTTTTGGTTATTTCCGAACTCCAGGACCCTTTCGCATGGCACACCTGTCATAGTTAAATACATATATGTATGCACTTATGCATATATGTATATGCAATAGATACTACTATGTATACACATATTTACTTGTGCAAATATTTTTGTGCTCAATTGATGTATAAGAATATTCAAGCATAGAGTACATTGCTTATTTATTTGTTTTTATTTAAGACTCTTATATTTAGTTACATTGAATGATAAGAAATATGTTTTTTTTATAACAAGCAGATTTGCTTCAAAGCCTTATATCAAATTGTTATGAAGTTATCAATAAAAGCATGATAAGATTAATATGTATCGACTACAATGAATGTAAATAAATATACTCTTTGCTGATTAATTTAATTATGAACAAATATTTCACAAGTAAAAATCAGAATACATCATATTTATAAGCAAACATTTTATTTATTTATTTTTATAAAAACTATACAGTGAATTATTTTTAGAGGGAACAAATATAACAAAAGCGTAAATAATGAAAAAATTAAAAAGTGCGTTCAGGCTTTAACAAGGTCAGTTTTTGTGCAACTTTGCAATGCCTCAATTTAACAACGAACGTGAGCACCTTAAATATTTATTTGCGTATTATTTTATAATCGTAATAATTTCCCTGATTGACATTTTGTAAGAACGCTACTAAAACTAAAGATAAAAAAAGAATTTTGTATAAGGAAATTAAAAACCTGTTGCTACTATTTTAAAGTCAATCGTACCGTATAAATAATAAATTTTAATAATGATTAAAATTATAAAATAATACGCAAATAAATATTTAAGCTGCTCACGTTAGCTGTTAAATTGAGGCATTGCAAAGTTGCACAAAAACTCACCTTGTTAAAGCCTGAACGCACTTTTTAATTTTATTCTCATTTAAGCGATTGAGTTTGTGCATCTTACGCTTTTGCTATATTTGTTCATTTTATATTTAGTGTTATAGCAAAGAGCGCCTCTAAAAACATATAATTGCTTAATTTAATAAATTTAGTAATTAGAATTTATAAGATTTATTTGCTTAATTGCGTCAAATCCTTTAATATATTTATACATCTACATTTTTTATTGACAATCAACCGATATGTAAAAAGGTTATAATCAAAAGCAAAAAAGATTCGCTACACAGCGTCAAATCCAGTTAAATTTATTACAACTAATAAAAAAAATTTTTTTTTATTGCTTTTAATAATAAAAGAAGGCAACAAAATCAGAAAATATTGCCTAAAATGCTTGAAATAATATATTTTCCAACACTTTCTATTCAACTAAAAAGCTAAAAACTGGAAAAGGTACCGTGTTCGGAAAAATGTTTACATTTGTTGTTGCAAAAGTACTCAATTTGTCGCTTTAATAGCAAGCGTGAATAACCCAATTTACTTTTTTGTATCTAGTTTTGCACTTCCACACACTAAGTTATTTTTGGAGTAAAGCGATTAATAAATTATAAATAAATATATAAGATAAAAAAAAAACATAAAATCTAGTTCCGGGACTATATACTTTACTTGGTCGTAAAATTTTCTTTTATATAAGACATAACTCTTTTTTGATGTTTATTTCTAGAATATTTATTTTTAAATTGTGCGGACAACAAAGTATTATATCAGCAAACAAAAAAAAAGTCCTCTTATCACTTATAAGTGCACATTACAAGTAATGATAAGAACTACTTATTAAATGCAAAAACTTATTAAAGTTGTGAAATATACTTTGCGAAAGCAAAGCGTGGATTGATAAAGGGACCATATCATATTTTCTTTGAAATTTTAAAAATTGGGAAGGGAATACGAATATCCCGAAAAAAATGTTATGAAAGAGATCTCACGTGGTGGAATTTTTTTTCACATTAAATTTGGATCCATAAATCCCAAAGTTTACAGAAAACATAGTCTGACCTCGGCAAAAAATAAATTGATTTTCATGCATATATCTGAAGCATGTCACGGCTCGCTTAGTTTACGAGTTATACCCATTTAAAGTTTGAAATTAATGTAGAGTGATGTCATGATATATCATATAGTTCCCATAGGAACGATCGGTCAAAAAAAAATAGCTGCTTAAAAATGCTTGTTTTTTGTTTTTTATGAATGAGCCTAATTTGGCAATCAAATGATGTTATCTTTGATGTTTTTAAGCAATATAGTGGTACAGTGTATCCCAGAGTTTTCCGCGTCCGACTTTACGTACGCCATTTATTTAGATCTTGTATACTTTTTAAAGTGAAGAATCCCCGTAAGACCAAATTATGATCCGCACCCGCTTTAACATAATCAGCTGTTTTGAATTTAGGTTAATTTTTGAAAAGAAAATATTTCGGTCTTGGCTCTTTTGGCTGCTTGGTTTTGTGTTAATAAGCTTTTTACTAAATTTCGTCAATAGTTAAGGCACTTTTGAGGTTATGTGAATCGTCTTGGCAGATCTTAAAATTTCAATTAAAATGATTGGGCTAAGGTTTTGCTGTCATAAGTATAACTATATTTGTTATTTTAATAACCTTTCTGAGTAAATCTGGATCGTCTTTGACATTATTCAACAGTTCCTGAAAGATGCACCCGAGATGTTTTATTTCATTCGCAAAATAAAACAGGAAAACAATATGTCGCTGTCACTCTTCCAAGTAAACATCCAACAATAATTGTATGCCACAATACAACCGATTCTAAAATTCTCAAGAACATCTGTTAAAGTAATTTCTGTTTTTTTTTTTTAAAAGCTATGTTCACAAAAAAAGGAACCTCTATATCCCATATATTGTAGGAGCTTTGTAATAAAATCCGAATGTAAAAAAAATGAATTAATCTGCTTATCAGAAAGTTTACTTTTTCTAGAGCTTACTTTTCTAAGATATAGGTGCTCCTAGAAATACAAATAGACGTAATAACCGTTTGACCTGGAAAAAAATGGCACACTGGAAATTTTATTGCTTAATATCTTAAGAACCATCCAAAAATCAGAAATTTAGCAATTGCGTTAAATTTGATTATTTTTTTTAAATATCAGGGTGGCATTCTTCTTTGTTGCATAATCCAAATCAAATAAAATAAAAATAATATATTTTAAATTTAATACATAATATAATGAAAAAACTGTAATACGTTAATGGTGACATTGACGTGTTAGCTCAGTTGCTGCTTGAAGCAGTTGTGAATTATAAGCAAATTAATAAGAAATTTGACATTATGGCATGTAATCGATAAATAATTCAATTATAATGGTAAAACAATTGTGAAAATTATTTTGGTACAACCAAAGATAATTGCTTTTGAGTAAAGACACTTTTTTTTTAATTTCGAAAAAGGTTTTTTTAAATAGCTCAAAATCTGTTCGATGAAAAAATAAGCAGTATAAGAATATACATTGAGTTCCATATTCAGTTCCATATTTCTTTATGTTTTTGTTTCTATCTAAGAATTTCATACTTAATTGCATTAAATTAAAAAAGTATGTAGTTTTTGTATAACAAGCAGATTTGCTTCAATGCTCTTTATCAAATTGCTATCAAGTTATCAATAAAGTCATGATAAGATTAATATGTATCGACTATAATAATAAATAAATATTCTCTTTCCTGATTAATTTAATTATGAGCGAATATTTCACAATCCAAAATCCGAATATATCATATTTATAAGCAAACATTTTATATTTTTATAAAAACTATACAGTGAACACTTTTTGAAAAAATTTGTGTACCTCATTTTAGGTTTTAGCGTGTCTTTTTACTACGGAAATGACAAAAAATATGTTGAGCATACCAAAACATTTGAAAATTAGTAAGCTAGTGTTATTATACCCTGATCCAAACCAAAAAATAGTCTGCACAAGTCCAAACTAATTTTTGCTTTACGTTCATATACGCAATCATGTCCCTGTTCCAATTGGTTCAACTTTGCTGGTCTCTACTGTACTGCCCAATCTAATGACAACATGACGTCATTAAGCAAAAACCGGCATTTGAGCGTTCGCTCTTATACTCTCGTTTTTTAATATGTGTATATATATTTATACTATGTTTATTGATTTATAGATAATTTACAAAACAAACAGAGACGTTCTAGCTATAAACAACGCATTTCCATCAGCGTAACATTTAGTTTCAACCCAACACTCAAACGAGGCACTACTAATAAAAAAATCGCGCTCCGCAATATCACAAAGTGACGTCATAAATACTCTCTGGCTCGAAATGGCGCTCATCTTCTTGGCGCTTGTTCTGGTGCTCATCGCGCTTTTCTACAAATGGTCAGTGGCGAAATATCAAACATTTACGGAGAGGGGCGTGCCGTTTGACCCACCAACACCGCTGCTGGGAAATTTCGAGTTAAAAGTATTGCTGGGTAGAGCATCATTGCTAAAATCAATGCTTGATCGGTACATGCAGTTTAAAGGTAGCAAGGTCTATGGTGTTTATAATATGCGGGACCCTATCTTTATGCTGAGAGATGCCGAAGTGATCAAAAAAGTGGGCATCAAGGAGTTTGATCATTTTTCCAATCATCGCTCCGTGCTGACCGATGCAACCGAAGCATTGTTATCGAAAAGTTTGATTGCGCTCAAAGATCGACGTTGGAAGCAAATGCGTAACACTTTGACACCAACATTTACGGGTCTTAAGATGAGGAATATGTACGCTTTGATTAATACTTGCAGTGAGCAATGCGCGCTGTATATAGAAAAGGGCCTAAAATTGGAAAAATCAGTCGAGGAAGTTGATGTGGAAATGAAAGATTTCTTTACGCGTTTTGCTAATGATGTAATTGCCTCAGCCGCTTTTGGCATTAAGGTTAACTCTTTTGACGATAAAGAAAATGAGTTCTATAAGACAGGACAAGTGATAACACAATTGTCGGGTTTAGGTGTGGTGAAAGCTATGCTTATGACGCTTATGCCCAACGTTGCGAAGGTAGGCAGTTTTTAACATATTCCCAAAATGGGTTACTCATCCCAACTCCCTTCCCTTACAGACGCTGCGCATCTCCGTTTTTAATCAGGAAAAAATCAACTATTTTAAACGCTTGGTCTTCGATACCATGACCACACGTAAACAGCAAAATATTGTACGTCCCGATATGATACATCTACTCATGGAGGCTCAACGTCATTTTAGAGAAGAAAATCCTGGCGAAAAGGAGCTAAACGAATTCACCGATGACGATTTATTGGCTCAATGTTTGTTGTTCTTCTTTGCCGGTTTCGAGACGGTTTCCAGTTGCCTTTGCTTTACCACCTATGAGCTTTGCAAGAATCCTGATGTGCAAGCCAAGCTTTATGAAGAAATTCTGGCCGTAGAAGCCAAATTGCAGGGCAAACCTTTGGACTATGATACGCTTATCAAAATGGAGTATATGGATATGTTCATATCGGAATCGTTGCGTAAATGGCCGCCAGCCGTTGCACTAGATCGCGAGTGTAATGCGGATATTGATTTGCGAGATGATAACAAAGAGCTTATTGTTTCGTTTAAAAAAGATGATATTTTATTTATACCAGTTTTTGCCATACACCATGATCCTGAAAACTTTCCAGAGCCGGAAAAATTTAACCCTGAACGTTTTTCAGAGGAAAATAAACATAAAATAAAACCCAATAGCTATATACCTTTCGGCGTGGGTCCACGTAATTGCATAGGTAAGTTGTGTTGAAAGATAATTCGATTTCTTCAAGTCAACAATTTATTCTTCTAGGTAATCGTCTAGCGCTCATGGAAGTCAAGTCTATAATCTATCATTTGGTTTTGAAGTTTAAACTAGTGCCTACAGATAAGACTTGTGAGGATTTGATGAAAAGTATTGTCGGTTTTCAATTGTTGCCTAAGGAAAAGTATTGGCTAAAATGTGTGCCTAGGGAAACTGTCTAAATTGTGATCAATCATGCATATGTGTATATATAAAAAATACGTCCATATAACTTAACAAAAATGTTTAATCGCATGTATGTACAAAATACATAACAAATGTTATATATCTTCATAAACATATTCCCTGTTAAAGTTTAAATTTAATTTAATAAAGATTTTTGATGTTTTTAATTTTTTGATAATTTGCTTTAAACTTGGCGGTCAGGTTCGTGCGGTTCGTTTTTCCAAATATTATCTGCCCTTGTATATATAAAAAAATACATACATTTTAATCGCTAAAACAATAATAATACTTAAGTATCAACATTCTAATAGAAACAGATGTTTTTATCTATAAATAAAGCAAACAAAAAAGATATGATATATTTGGAAATGCCGAAAAACAATAGTTAAACTAAACTTGCTTCTCAATTTATATGATATGCTATAGGTTCATAGTCGGATATAAATTTAGATATAATCTACATGGAGATACCATTCTACTCTTACAAAAAAAAAAAAAAAAAAAAAAAAAAAATGAATAAGAAAATAAAAAATAAATAAATAAAAAAATTTATAAAATATAAATAAAAAATTGCCCTTTCTGGGAATTGAACCTTGGCCTTTTGGCGTCGTAACTTTAAGTTAACTCTTTAAGCAAACACTCTACCCGTGCAGCTATCCAGCTATACTCTAAAATATTATATTGCGATTATCTCCGATAAACTCACTAAACTGGTAGCTTTCAAATTGTAGAAAAAATATAGTTTTAAAATTATTTGCGGGTGTTAGTGTCAAAAAAAAACTTCTACCTAGTCGGAGTCCCAAGCCCAAATTTGGTTATTTCAGCTGTTAGCATCTAGAAAATCTAAGCGTTCATTCAGACTTACAGACAATTAATTTTATGCTAATGATCAAATTAGAGGCTACTTTGGCGAGTCTTTTTTTATACCCTGTACCGTATGGTACCAAGGGTATATTAAGTTTGTGCAAGCCGAAAATGTATGTAACATATAGAAGGAGACGTCGGAGACACCCCAAAGTTACCTAAAATATGATCAGGGTGAATAGAGAAGTCGATATACCCATGTCCGTCTGTCCGTCCGTCCGTGTGAACGCCTAGATCTCAGAGATGGTAAGAGCTAGAGTTACCAAACTTTCACATTAGATCCCCTATTATTCCATAGGAGGCAAGTTTATTTTATTTTTTTGATATCGGGGATAAATTGACAAAAAAAAGCGTTTTAGATGAATAATTCGTTTGTTTATGAAGATATCGTAACCAAATTTGGTATACGAAAGTTTTTTATAGTTCCCAATCACTGTACCAAATTTGATCAAAATCGGTTGACTATATCATATAGCTCCCATAGGACCGATCGGCCAAAATAACTTTTTAAAGAAAAATTCGCTATATTTCGTTTTTTGATAAAGATATCCTAACCAGATTTGGCGTTTGGAAATTTTTTAGACCACTTAAGCAATGTGCCAAATTTGAACAAAATCGGTTGACTATATCATATAGCTCCCATAGGTCCGATCTTCCAAAAAATCGATTTTTTAACAAAATTTGTTGTGTTTCGTTTATTTGTTAAGGTATTGGGACCAAATTTGACAGTCGTGAGTATTTAATAGTTCCTAAGCACTGTACCAAATTTAATCCAAATCGTTTGACTAGATCATATAGCTCCCATAGGACCAATCGGTCCAAAAACACGTTTTTTATACAAAATTCGATGTGTTTTGTTTGTTTGTAAAGATATTTGAAATAAATTTGGCATTCATATCTTTTTTAAGGTATTTAAGCACTGTGTCAAATTTTATTGAAATCGGTTGACTATATCATATAGCTCCCATAGGAACGATCGGTCAAAAAAATATTTGCTTAAAAATTCTTCTGTTTTTGGCTTTTTGTGAAGAAATCGGACTTTATTACAAGCTAGTGGTACAGGGTATCCTAAAGTCGTCCGCGCCCGACTTTACGTCCGCCATTTTTTTAAATTGTCTACATTGCACTATAGGACAAACGACCACTTTAGCTGGCCAAAACCCATATTCTAAAAGTCCTTAAAAAAATGTTTTTAGCTTAGAAACATAAATCTGTAATGTTACGTACCAAAAATTTTAACAGATCGTGCCGCTGTTATGTTATTAGCTCTCAAAAACAGCTGTTCATAAACAAAAACAGTTGCTTGTCAAATGTAATTTTTTTGCATGCAACTTAAAACTGCTAAAATAGACTAATTAAGCAACAGAAGTGAAATTTTAAAGATGCAGCTTAACGAGAGTGGTTTGTATCATGTGTTTGTGAATTTGAATTGATTAAATTAATTGTGCCGTTCTCCTAATTGAGTGTTATTGTTAACCATTCAACAAGCAAAAAATTGTAACAAAAATTAGTTTTCAAATAGAGCTACAAAATGAGTCGAGCTCTTTCGACCAATAAAGTTTGTTGTTTGTGTTAGTATATTCCATCATCTTTCAAATGCATGTTATACTAAAGCGCAATTTTGCGCACTTTGGCGCAAATTTCACTTTGTAGGTCAACAAGGAAGGCAATGGCGACGAAGAGTACAAAAGAAGATGCCATATTTAATTGTTTTAAAGCGGGAATAACTGGTACCATTTCTGAAGATGAAACAAAAATTTTAGGTGATAAAGCCAAACGTATCCGCTACCAGTTGACTTCGAATTGGACAAACTCTAAAAGAAATTTCAAGCAATTTGAAAATAAGCATGCAAAGTGGCTTAACTCAGAGGTACCTCTACAAAATCTTCTTGGCCACACAGCTGCCCTTCTTGTACGCTTACAAGAAGAAGTTATTTTAAGCGTAATGCAAGAGCTAGGTACAGATTTATTGACAGCAGATCTCATTATACCCTGTACCGTATGGTACTAAGGGTATATTAAGTTTGTGCAAGCCGAAAATGTATGTAACATATAGAAGGAGACGTCGGAGACACCCCAAAGTTACCTAAAATATGATCAGGGTGAATAGAGAAGTCGATATACCCATGTCCGTCTGTCCGTCCGTCCGTCTGTCCGTCCGTCCGTCCGTCCGTCCGTCCGTGTGAACGCCTAGATCTCAGAGATGGTAAGAGCTAGAGTTACCAAACTTTCACATTAGATCCCATATTATTCCATAGGAGGCAAGTTTATTTTATTTTTTTGATATCGGGGATAAATTATATAGCTCCCATGGGGGTGTTTGAGACGACCTCGACAAAAAAAGCGTTTTAGATGAATAATTCGCTTGTTTATGAAGATATCATAACGAAATTTGGTATTCGAAAGTTTTTTATAGTTCCCAATCACTGTACCAAATTTGATCGAAATCGGTTGACTATATCATATAGCTCCCATAGGACCGATCGGCCAAAATAACTTTTTAAAGAAAAATTCGCTATATTATATATCGTAACCAGACTTGGCGTTTGGAAATTTTTTAGACCACTTAAGCAATGTGCCAAATTTGAACAAAATCGGTTGACTATATCATATAGCTCCCATAGGACCGATCGGCCAAAATAACTTTTTAAAGAAAAATTCGCTATATTTCGTTTTTTGATAAAGATATCCTAACCAGATTTGGCGTTTGAAATTTTTTAGACCACTTAAGCAATGTGCCAAATTTGAACAAAATCGGTTGACTATATCATATAGCTCCCATAGGTCCGATCTTCCAAAAAATCGATTTTTTAACAAAATTTGTTGTGTTTCGTTTATTTGTTAAGGTATTGGGACCAAATTTGACAGTCGTGAGTATTTAATAGTTCTAAGCACTGTACCAAATTTAATCCAAATCGTTTGACTAGATCATATAGCTCCCATAGGACCAATCGGTCCAAAAACACGTTTTTTATACAAAATTCGATGTGTTTTGTTTGTTTGTAAAGATATTTGAAATAAATTTGGCATTCATATCTTTTTTAAGGTATTTAAGCACTGTGTCAAATTTTATTGAAATCGGTTGACTATATCATATAGCTCCCATAGGAACGATCGGTCAAAAAAAAATGTTTGCTTAAAAATTCTTCTGTTTTTGGCTTTTTGTGAAGAAATCGGTCTTTATTACAAGCTAGTGGTACAGGGTATCCTAAAGTCGTCCGCGCCCGACTTTACGTCCGCCATTTTTTTAAATTGTCTACATTGCACTATAGGACAAACGACCACTTTAGCTGGCCAAAACCCATATTCTAAAAGTCCTTAAAAAAATGTTTTTAGCTTAGAAACATAAATCTGTAATGTTACGTACCAAAAATTTTAACAGATCGTGCCGCTGTTATGTTATTAGCTCTCAAAAACAGCTGTTCATAAACAAAAACAGTTGCTTGTCAAATGTAATTTTTTTGCATGCAACTTAAAACTGCTAAAATAGACTAATTAAGCAACAGAAGTGAAATTTTAAAGATGCAGCTTAACGAGAGTGGTTTGTATCATGTGTTTGTGAATTTGAATTGATTAAATTAATTGTGCCGTTCTCCTAATTGAGTGTAATTGCTTACCATTCAACAAGCCAAAAATTGTAACAAAAATTAGTTTTCAAATAGAGCTAGAAAATGAGTCGAGCTCTTTCGAACAATAAAGTTTGTTGTTTGTGTTAGTATATTCCATCATCTTTCAAATGCATGTTATACTAAAGCGCAATTTTGCGCACTTTGGCGCAAATTTCACTTTGTAGGTCAACAAGGAAAGCAATGGCGACGAAGAGTACAAAAGAAGATGCCATATTTAATTGTTTTAAAGCGGGAATAACTGGTACCATTTCTGAAGATGAAACAAAAATTTTAGGTGATAAAGCCAAACGTTTCCGCTACCAGTTGACTTCGAATTGGACAAACTCTAAAAGAAAATTCAAGCAATTTGAAAATAAGCATGCAAAGTGGCTTAACTCAGAGGTACCTCTACAAAATCTTCTTGGCCACACAGCTGCCCTTCTTGTACGCTTACAAGAAGAAGTTATTTTAAGCGTAATGCAAGAGCTAGGTACAGATTTATTGACAGCAGATCTCATTTTAAGTTATGGATTTGATGGAAGCACTGGGAAATCGAACTATAATCAGGGATATTCTGCAGAGCAGCCGTTTGATAACGATTCTAGCATTTTTGCCACAACAGTAACGCCTTTGCGAATCGCTGATTCATTCAGCCACATTTTGTGGAACAACAGGACATCTCAATCTATAAGATTTTGTCGGCCTTTAAAGTTAGCATTTATGAAGGAAACGAAAGATTCCATTATAAAAGAAAATGAAGATTTAAAGGACCAGATAACAAACTTGCAACCTTGTAACATAACGTTGAGCAATGGGAAGGTCGTTAATATAATGTTCAGATTATATTTAACTGTTATCGATGGAAAAGCGCTGAACGCATTGATAGGAACAAAATCATACCTAACATGTCCAATTTGTGGAGTAACTCCAAAGGACTTTCTTAATAATAAAAATTTTAAATGTGAAAAGTTCCTGCCAATTCTTAGCAATTTAAAATACGGATTAAGTCCATTGCATTGCTGGATTCGTTTCTTTGAGTTCATTTTGCATGCAGGCTATAAATGCCATGTTAAAAAATGGCGAATATCAAATCAAAATGACAAAACAGACATATTTGAAAGGAAAAAAATATTCAGGACCTTTTGTGGAAGAAGCTTTCTCTGAAAGTTGATAAACCCAAAGTTGGTGGATTTGGAAGCACAAATGCCTTTAGTGAACCAAAAATCTTTGCGGATATAACCGGCATTGTCGTAGGCCTTATTACAAATTTAAGGACTATTTTAATATGTCTGTCAAGTCAGTTGCCAATTTCTAAGAGCAATAGATACATCGGATCCAATGGTTTCATCAATAAACCTAGACAGACGTATACAAATTCAAAACAAACTGTGTCTCCCTTCAGAAGTAATACATTTATTATCAAGCTCTGTAATTACTTCAGGCAGCATGTCTGCCAATCAGTATGGTGAGATTGATAT
>JBAMAX010001326.1:0-46891 GCA_037043745.1 Chymomyza amoena
TAATTTAATCGATATGTATCGGCTGTCGATAATAAAAGCTTGTCACGAGTGGATGAATGCGAAGTGAGCATAGCAACCGCGAAATGCGGGCAAAAAAAAAATTTTTCTTTTTTAAAGGTTTATTGACATGTTAGTTGACGAATCCCTTTTTTAAATTGTCTATTTCTTCAATTGTTGTGGGCATTTCTATAGAAACGTCAACCAGGATCAGAAATTAAATACTAAGATAAAAGTCATTTTTTTCAATATTGTAGTCGAATCGACTTACATCATTTTTGTTTCTTGTGGTTTTGTAAAATATGCCTTTATTTTATATATATAATCCTTTTTTTGAAAGCATAAAGTTTGCTAACTGCATACCATTAAAACAATTAAACAGTTAATCAGAAATGAGAAATCCAAACCGAATAATTTAATTTGGATTCGGTTTTCAGACAGATTTTAAATAAAATATGAAAAACAATCGTTATTTTCCCTTTTTATTTTCGATACATTTGTATATTTCCCTCATTTTTATAGATAAATTCACCAACTAACTGCCCTTTTTTTTATACCCTTTACCGTATGGTACAAAGGGTATATTAAGTTTGTGCAAGCCGAAAATGTATGTAACATAGAGAAGGAGACGTCGGACACACCCCAAAGTTACCTAAAATATGATCAGGGTGAATAGAGAATCCGATATACCCATGTCTGCCCGTCCGTCTGTCCGTCCGTCTGTCCGTCCGTCTGTCCGTGTGAACGCCTAGATCTCAGAGATGGTAAGAGCTAGAGTAACTAATGAATAATTCTTTTTATATACAAACAAAAAGTTATCTAATGAATTCGAAATATTACAATTTATTTTTATTTGTTAAAACAATTAATTTTCTACTATTAGGTTATTTGCTTTTGATAATGGATATCTTTTTTAGATTTTATAGTATATAAAAGTTCATTTATAAAAATTAGGTAAAATTATTAATTTAATTAAACTTAATAAACTGAAGAATTGTTTGGTATGGAATGCTAAAATATGTGTTTTGTTTTATTTAAAAAACAAATTTCTTTAATTCCATTTTGCACGCAGTTTTACTCCTTTAATGCACGATGTGGTACATGAACAACAAAGTATTAAAAATAGTAGGAGCGACTAAATTTTAAAAAATTTGATTTAATTGTGTCATTTGACCACAATTTAGTTAAAAACAACCGTCAAAAAAATTCTAACTGTCCTGTGCAAAAAGCGTGCACAAAAGGGTTAAAGTTGACTCCGAATTTCGGTAGTAAATTTTAATAATTTTGACTCGTTGTTGGATTGTATATCTTTCTATAAGAAAATGGCAAACCTTACTGAAGAGAAATATCACGAGAGCGGGAAAAAGAATGGCGTCGTTTGCTGTCCCTATCGTTCTACTTTTGTAACGACCCTATTGAAAAACCCGATAGTAGCCAATTTTTTTAAAAAGTATGTTTAAGCAATAAAATAAAGAAATTGCAAACATAAATATTAGTAATAAATGAATAATTAAAAAATTTTTTTTTCATATATAAAATATTTTGTTTAAAATGAGCTAATGCAAATAACATAAGTTATGATGCAATATTGAGTACATGAATTAATCGCTGCACAAACGAAAAATGATTTAAATTTTTAACAATTAATAAAAACAAATTTTATAATTTATAAAATTTAAAATAATAAATAATAAAGAACTACAAATTATATTTGAAACTTAAAATCAACAAATTTTGGCAGCGATTGATTTTAATGCACATTGACCACAGTTTTTTGATGTTAGGCTTAACCACGCCCACCCACACATTCATAGAACTACTACAAACACTTCACAAACTCTGATTTGTATTCGCTTTGTTGCTGAAATTTATTGCCAATAGTCTGAGTTTTGGGACCACCCTAACTCTGACTGGAAGCAACCAGTAAAAACAACAGCAACGGTAAAATCACCGTAACATCGTATGTTCTGATCTCCGCTTTGTGCTTGCTGTTCTTCAAAAGCTCGCGACTGCAGCAACGCATAGCGAGCTTTTGAAGTACAGAATGCAGATCCGACCATCCAGTGGCAATCGGCAAGGCGAAGAGAGCGCAACGTAATTTTTTAAAGCTCTTGCTGTCAGCATTAACTTAAAATTTAACACGATTACAAATTCTTTATATATAACAACATACACTTTTTGTACACATTAAAATTAAATAAATATTTTAAAATTAAACTCATCTTTCTAACTGCGGCAAGTGATCTAAAATTGAAAAAATGCACATTGCAAGACCCACACATACACTTAAATAGCGTTTGACTGCATCAAAATTAAAAGGGTCTAGCTGGATAAGGTACTGGAAACTGCCCCCAGCGATTTTTGAAAAGTAATGATGGAATTCGGTAGAATGGCAAAATATAATTTTAGACCAAATTTCAGTTTTTAAACTTAACGCCTTGCGGCTTAATTTTAAAAAACGAGTCTTTCATGTGTATTTAATTCAGACTTTTCCACGCTTTTCATTTGCAACATCCATTTCCATCCCGATGACATTTTGGGAAACAAAATAAGAAAAAATGCATGGCCTAGAATGAATATTGAGGAGCACAGTAGGGTCGGTGGTACCAAAAAAGAATTGCTCTCATTGGCAGCTCCAGCAATGGATGAGCCAGAGAAATCCACAGAAATCACTTCATGCACGAGGCTTCCGGATAACTATTTTCAGGTGCACATGCAGAATGGAGACGTCAATCTCTTCTGCCCTCGTTGTGAGGTATACTGCCGCAACGCGACGCACTGGCGAAAAATGTACTTCGATTTGCTATCGAAGTATGAAAAATTATTTGAAGGAAGCGCTCGTATGAAGCAGGAAAAATGCGATTTATCCGTTTCCTTTCAGCAAAGCAACAAGATGTGGGAAGCACGGTTGCAGAGCAGTAATGCTAAACGTATCGAGGTTAACGATGGTATAAATGAGAAAACGAAAGCGTAAAAGGTACACTCCATTGGAGAGAAATCTATTGCTTAATATAAACTTCCAATCTGCCAAATGCTACAGGTTCATGCGATCTAGCCTGTCGTTTCCTTTGCCGAGCCCTCGAACGTTGCTGAATTAGAGTCCAATCAGAGGAATAAGCCCGGGCATCGATCAGCAAGTCTGCGAAAAAATTTGTAAACACGTTACAAATATGGACGAAGCAGATAGGTATTGTGTTCTAGTTTTTGACGAGCTCCACGGTCGTTCAGAGCTAGAATACAATCCTGCTTCATGGACCACGGAAATGGGAAACGGCTAAATAAAGTTGCTAACAGTTTTCTCTTTTTCCAAGTAAAAGGCCTGGTGCAACCGTGGAAGTATGTGTTCTCCTACAACTGCAGCGCTGGTGGGATGAACAGTACCGATCTCAAAGCAATTATTACTGAAAATGTAAACGCTTTAACAGAGATCGGCTTGCACGTGAGGGCCATTGTCTGCGATCAAGCACCGATAAACCGAACCGTCTTCAAATTGCTTGGCGCCAACGGCGATTTGAAATTCCTTGACAGGAACGGACGTAAGGTATTTTTGATGTATGACTATGTGCATCTGGTTAAAAATTTACGGAATTGCATGAAGGCAAACATGATAGAGACACCAACGGGGTTTGCTACCTCGTCCGTAATTTCGGAGTTGTTTGCCATTGACAACAGAAGCAAAACAACGCGTATGGTCCCGAAAATAACAGATGCGCATATGAACCCAAGATTTTACCAAAAAATGTCGGTTAAGCTTGCTACACAAATTTTCTCAAAATCGGTATCCGACGCCATAACAGTTTGCTACGATAACCAGCTATTCTCATGGGAGAACATGAAAAAGGCACGAGCAACTGCCGATTTTGTGAGAAAAGTTAATGATACATTCGACCTTTTAAACTGTAGATCAAGTGACGAAGGTCAGGAAAAGCCATACGCAGCAGACAACGAGGTCAAAGCCAAAATGATTGAGAGCATCAAATATTTCGAAAGCTTAACACTCCAACTCAACTATTGCCACAAAGGTCTGATGACATCATAGAGGAAGGAATGGCCAAGTTTATTCACTTGTCGCGATCTAACCAAGACAGCTTAGAGAATTTTTTTGGTGCTCTTCGTTCGAAACTCGGGAACAACACAAATCCTTCAGCTCGCGAAATCCAGTATCTCACTGTACATCTTCTATCAATGAAGATCGTTACAAATAAACATTTGCAGGGAGCAAATTGTGAAAATTATGACGATTTGCAGCTGAATTGGATTTGTGATAGTTCGAACGACAAAATTAGCTTTGTCTCCGATTACTTGGAAAATAAAACCGAAAGAGAAGTCCAAGATGGAGAAATATTGAATAACCCCGAAAATGTCGGAGAAATGGCATCAAGGAGATACTTCGAAGGTTATTTGATATTTAAGAAAAAGTTCAATTGCACGGTATGCGATGAAGCATTGCAAAAAATTTGACTGCTTCCAGAAAGACCCATCAGAGGATCTGATAGCAACAAAAAATTTTTCCGAGTCTGTGCTCCTCCTTAAGAATGCTTCGGATATGTTTTACTCTATCTGCAACTTGCATTTCAATACCTTTGCTCAACAATTTGAGCAGAACGCGCATTAAAAACATATTTGCAAGAATATGATAAACATCTGCATAGAGAAAACAAACAAATTGTATCCGAAATGGTTTGCAGTTGACCCCAAGTGCTGCAACCATTGAAAAAGCATTCTTAACAAAATTATGATGACTTTCATCAGGGAAAAAAAGCTCCAACAAACTCGCGCAACAGGCTGCCAAAAAAATAAAAATATTGAATGCTTAGAATTGGCAAGAAATCTAAAAATGTTATACTTGTAATGTACAGTTACTGAGCCAAATTAAAATTTTGGTTTTGTTTTGGAAGGAAATTCTCAACAATTAAATATATATTATTTGTTTAATTTAGTTTAGATTTTAGTAATAGGAAATATTGTTTGTTTTTTTTTTAATTTAAAGAGGTCATGGTCTCGTAGTCTTCCGTTTGTCCGATCTTTTTAATTTGAACCGTCCTAGAGAGCAGTTGGATGCTGCAACTGTTCCTTCTTAAATTTTTTTAATCCAGAGAAATCTGGTTCATCCAATTATAAAATATAATTTGCGGCCCAAAAATAAATACCCAAAGCCTTCGCGCAGCCGCGCCTACAACAATTTTTCAAAAAAAAAACTTTGATAAATTTAATAACAATTTTTTGCACCACATATGTTAGTTAACCATATGATGGAAAAATTTTTGCAATTAAATCTAAAAGTTCAATACCCTCAAAACAAAAGGTAACTACAATAGAGGCCAAAAGTATTTTGACATAAGAAAAATTAGACTGATATTTAGCTTACAAAAAACGGATAAATTTATTATTTTTAATGTAATGGTTTAGAAAATAAAAATTATTTTTCATTAATGGTACTGATCAAAAGTATTTTGACTATACACAACTCTTTAGGAAAAGAAGAAAAATACGATTTATTCAGCATAGAACAAATAATTAATAAAGTATAAATCCCCCTTTAACGTCTATGACCTTTTGCAAGCGTATTGGCATTGATCTTACCAAATTTTGCAATATTTCAAGTGAAATATCCTTCTAAAGGCCTTCGACTTCTGATATTGTCTCGTCTTGTTCTTGTTAACTTTGGGCTTCTATTTCTTTTTATATAAGCCCATACATTCTCTATTATATTTAAATCAGGACTTTGAGGTGGCCACTCTAATGTATTTACTTTCACTTCTCTCAAAAAATTGGTTATCATATGGGACTTGTAACATGGAGCACTATCCTGTTGCAAGATAAAAGATTGTCCTCTGAGTCTATCACCAGAAGTGCGTGGTCATTTAAGACACGTTAATATTTATCTTGAATCATTGTACCATCGATTGGTATAAAATTGCCCAAGCCATTAAAGCTCACACATCCCCAAAACAAAACCGAGCCTCCACCATGTGGTACCCGTTCGCACACTAGCATTATTTTTTTTTTTAATATTCACGGGTAATCTACAAAACATTTTTTTTTCGATCCATGGTATTCGAAAGAACTTTCATCAGTTCATAATACGCGTTCCCAAAACGATAAAGGCTAATTATAATTTATACATATAATTTAGCAAATTCTAAGCGCTTGCTTATTTTTGGATGAAATTAGAGGAATTGGACGGGCTGAATAAGTAAAAAAATTAGCTTCTTTAAACCATCTTTCAACTGTTTTTCGACTAATTGATATAGAATATTGTTCATTGACTTCAATTGATGCAGCTCTAGGAGTCATTAAGACATCTTCCTTAAATTTTGCGAGCACAATGCGGTCCTCTCTTGGTGTTGTTTTGCGTGGCCTTCCCGATCTGGGTCTATTTTTTATAGAATTAGTTTTCTTTTCCTTGTTTATTTGATAATAAATTGTTTGTTTGGGCACTTTGCATAATTTGCTAAGATTTTCTACAGAAAAAACTGCATTATACTTTGTGACCATTTCATTTCGTACAGGATCTTCAATTTCAGATACCCATTATTTAAAAAATAAAACAATAAAACTTTCATAATTATTTACAAAAATAAATTAAAATATGTTTTGAAACCGCTGAACATTGTTTGGACCGCACGCGAAGCGAATAAAATGCAAATGAAAGCAATGTCAAAATACTTTTGTCCACGTCAAATTGCATAACCTCACACGCAGAAAAGCATAGAAAGCAAATGGGTCTCGTTACCAGTTCAGTTTCATACGCTCTTAAAGCTATTAATAGATTATTTCTATTAAAAATGAAATGGGTAGCGTTACTTGTCTCAGTTTATATATACAGGGTGCGCCATTTGAATGTGGTCGATGGAAATATTGAAGCAGACACCGTCCCATACAGTCACTTTCTGATCATGCAGTGGAGTTTGATGGATAGTATGAGGATTTTTCTTTCCTCCAAATGCGACAGTTTTGTTTATTTACAGTGCCAGATAGCGTGAAATGGGCCTCATCAGTCATTAAAATTCGCTCCCAAAAATCGGGCAATTACATTTAATGAACATTGTCACTATTTCCGCGCGTTCTTTGGGCGTGAATCGATTCATGGTTAAAATTGTAATGCAATCCTTTCCAAAATGTGTTCGACGACGTCAATCGGTTGAAATCTGTCAAAGTTATTCAATATTTCCATCAACCACATTCAAATGGCGCACCCTGTATAAGCGGAAATACATTGCGTACAGTTTTGTCAAAATACTTTTGGTCTCTATTGTATAGAAAAATAACAATAATGCATATTTCGCATATTTTTTGCTATTTTTGCAAGCATTTATTGTTTTTTTTTCTCGTTATTCTTTAACTATTAGTTGGCTACTCCCAAAAACTAGCAACAAAAACTAGCATCGGAGGGAGAAAACGAAACTGACGCTAGCTAGCAGAGAGTACTAAAATATAGAGGCGAAATAACTCAAAAAGTTTGTTTTCCCGTTTAACGAACGCGTTCAAAAGCAAATTTAAAATCAAACACAACAACAATTAGCATCAGCAAAATCTATATTACCGGACAAGATAGTTGTTGTTGTTGTTCTGCGTTTGATTTTAACAGAGTAATAACAGCGAAAGCAAACACTGTTGTGTTCATGTTAAACATTCTTTTTGTTTTTAACATTGTTGACATCGCTGACTTGGCTGACGGTTATATTGGGTTGCCCAAGAAGTAATTGCGGATTTTTCATATAGTCGGCGTTTATAATTTTTTAACAGCTTGTGACTATTTAATTTATTTTTTCTTT
The DNA here is from genome assembly GCA_037043745.1 of Chymomyza amoena. NCBI lineage: Eukaryota > Metazoa > Arthropoda > Insecta > Diptera > Drosophilidae > Chymomyza > Chymomyza amoena. The sequence continues at coordinate 7,776 of JBAMAX010001326.1, forward strand.
TGACATTTATTAGCTGTCACTATTAGCTTGCTTTATAGAAAAAGTGCGCGTAATTTTGTTTACATTTGTTTGTTTGGCGCCCTTTTTAATATGGAGTCCACAAAAGAGCATTTCCGTCATATTTTATATTATTATTTCCGTAAAGGAAAAAACGCAGAGCAGGTTGCTAAAAGTTACGTGATGTGTATGGTGATAAAGCCTTAAAAGAAAGACAGTGTCAAAATTGGTTTCGCAAATTCCGTTCTGGAGATTTTTCACTTAAAGATGAACCACGTTCAGGTCGGCCAAATGAAGTTGATGATGACCAAATCAAAGCATTAATCGAATTGGATCGTCATGTAACTGAGCGTGAGATAGGAGAGAAGTTAAATATACCAAAATCAACCGTTCATTATCACATAAAAAATTTGGACTGGTGAAAAAGCTTGATATTTGGGTACCACATGAATTGAAAGAAATTCATTTAACAAACCGAATCAACGCTTGTGATATGCATCTTAAACGCAATGAATTCGATCCGTTTTTAAAGCGAATCATAACTGGAGATGAAAAATGGATTGTTTACAATAACGTTAATCGAAAACGATCATGGTCCAAGCATGGTGAACCAGCTCAAACCACTTCAAAGGCTGATATCCACCAAAAGAAGGTTATGCTGTCTGTTTGGTGGGATTGGAAGGGTGTGGTATATTTTGAGCTGCTTCCAAAGAACCAAACGATTAATTCGGATGTTTACTGTCAACAACTGGACAAATTGAATGCAGCCATCAACGAGAAACGGCCAGAATTGATCAATCGTAAAGGTGTCATATTCCATCAGGACAACGCCAGACCACACACATCTTTGATGACCCGGCAAAAACTGAGAGAGCTTGGCTGTGAAGTTTTGATGCATCCACCATATAGCCCTGACTTTGCACCATCAGACTACCATTTATTTCGATCTTTGCAGAACTCCTTAAATGGTAAAACTTTCGGCAATGATGAGGCTATAAAATCGCACTTGGTTCAGTTGTTTGCAGATAAAGGCCAGAAGTTCTATGAGCGTGGAATACAAAATTTGCCGGGAAGATGGTAAAAGGTTATCGAACAAAATGGAAATTATATATTTGATTAAAGTTCATTATAAGTTTTATTAAAAATGCATTTACTTTCTTTTAAAAAATCCGCAATTACTTTTTGGGCAACCCAATAGATTTCGATTCCGACAAGATTTTACTCGTTATGAAAAGTTTGGCTTGTAGCTGTCGAAATGAAAATTATTTTGTTTTATTTGCTGAAATAAACGCATTAATGCCACCGAAATTAATTTTGAATTATTTTTTAAAGCTTTAAGAAAAATTTTTTTTTTTTTTATTTATTTATAAATTAGAATTTAATTCTAAAATATAAAGAATGAAGCCAGAGCAACAAGGCCTTCAGGCTGATCAACCAAAAATTAAGAAAATTTAGATGTGCTCAATTGAACGAATTAGGGTTAATTTTCATTATATATTTTTATTACAAAAAATGTCTTTTAAAATTGTGTATACATGCAAAACCAAAACGAGTGGAATGAAAGTAAGGTGTTCTGGATTTAGACAAAAACAGAACTTCGAAATGTGTTGCACAAGTCGAAGATAATTTTATTAATGGATGTCTTAAAATATGTATATAAAATAAATTGTACAAAATTGGTAGATATTTTAAAAATATTTGTGTCTCAGAAAGATGTTGGCAGAAAGAATAATTAAATTTATAAACTTGATGTTTATTTGAGGTAACTCTACAAGTGAACTTATCGATGGTTGATCAGCTGATCAGCTGTTTGTGTTGGTATGATTTTGGCGCAAATTTATAGTGAGCAGCAATATGTAAGTAATAATTAAATGATTATTTGCATTTAACATAAAGTATTTTTATTTTTAAGGGGCAAAAAACGAACCGCAAAGTAGGAAAATATAATGGTCGCATTTATGCACAAAAACCCAAGCATTGCCATGGGTTTTAGTAGAGGTGGTGATAGGGTTGAAATGGATGCAAAATGGACATCATTGGCGCAGTCAATGAATGCTGTGGGTCCACCATGCAAAGAGGCCAGGTAATGGAAGAAGGTATGTTTTGCAATTATGTTAATTTATTTCAAATTAAAATTTAATTCAATTGCAGTCATGGGTTGATGGGAAGGCCTCTATCCGGAAAAAACTCTCAAATAACCGAAAAGAGTGCACTGCAACCGGTGGAGGCCCAAATTTTCAGCAGCCTCTTCTTGCCATAGAGAAGGAAATTGCAGTTTTGTGCGGCCTTTTTAAGGATGTGGAAGGGATGGAAACCGTAGAAACATTTGGCGATGATGAAGACCTCGAAATTTTGGAAGTTGAACCTTTTGTTGAAGCTGAAGTTGAAGCTGAAGTTGATGTTGAGGAAGGCCCCTCAAGCTCCAAAAGAAAGCGTGGCCGGTCCAGCGACAATCGGATGGGTTTGAATTTACATGCTCTTGTGGATTTTGCACTGCCATTAGTTTTTAATCAACTATTATATTACTTCATTATAATTATATTAATAATTATTACTATATTAATTCTAAGGTACAATGTAACAAAAAAAAACTTACTATATGTGTAATAAGAATTTTTGTAAATAAAAAAAAAATTTGAAAAACATATTTATTAATGTGTTTCCCTTCGAATTGAGGAAGGTATAATATTGACAGAATTTTGAAATGTTATTTAATTATTCATTTAGAGAGGACTCCATATAAGTTGCTTGATGTGAATATTGGCTGCGCACAGGTATCATATAGTTCGCAACATTTTCAAATCGGATTTCCCAGACATATGCGATGAAGCTTTATTTTTGGAGATACAGTGAATACTAAGCTCACTTCCAAAGAAAATGTAAATTACACAACTGGAAAAATTATATTGTAGTTAAAGCACATTTCTTTTTGTACAAAATTAGCTCATGTTGAAGCATTAAGAACTATTTGTATACCTATTGAGCTACATTTACCAACCTATTTTATTCAACAGGATCCCAAGTCGGGCTGATGTTGCCAAATGTTACATTAGTTTATTGCAACTTGCCAAAAATAAATCAATCAAAAAAGTATTTATTATACTATATTTATTATACTACCAAATATAATAAATATATTTATTTTAGAAATAAATATTTTCATTTAATGTCATTGAGAACATAATGTTTAATAATCTGCCCTTATTAGCTTTAAGTTGGTTTTTTTATATTTTCTTACCAAAAATATGCAAAAAGGCTAAATCTGTATTAAATGTAAATTTCAAAATTTTTAACATTGTGTCAATATATTAAATTAATGCAATTAAATTAAATGGGAAAAATGTTTTTTAATTAATTGGAAATAATTGTATAGATAGGCACAAATTTCAAATTTAGCGCCCCGAAATCAATTAAGCCAAGAGCAGGCCTTTAGTGATACTTATAGTATGTGATACGGTTATAGAATAGACAGGAAAAATTAGATAAATATGAAAAGTGGAAAGCGCCGGACCATGTTTAAAGTGGAATTCATACCCACAACCTCTTCGATGACAGATTAGTACACTGTCGCTAGGCTATCGAGGCCTCAATTCTAGAGCTAAGTAGCGTTAAATTTAAAAAACAATTATAATTGTAATTAAATTTTTTGAAGCTGTAAAGTTGCAAGCTTCCTGCTCTTACTTGCGATTAAATTGAAATATGCATAATATAGCTTCATTAATTTATTTTGCTGATACAGTTCTGAAACTAAAGTAGTATTGATATTTTTCGGCTACTACAAATGTTTCATAAAACAATTAATTTGAACTAGATTTGGCTTAACGATAATACATCGTTTAAATGATTCATAGTTTTATTACTCAAAAAAATGTTCTGTATGTAAAAAATGATAGAGAGTTGTAGAATATACAAATGAGATTAAGAACATTTTGGAAATTTAACGAATTTCTGCAAAACTTCAAAAAAATAATTTTTTAGTTTTTATTTTGCTGTAATAGCAACTATTTAATTTTATCCATATGGCATCATCATTTTCACATAAGTTCTGAAGTGGTCTGAAAGTGTCTGAAGGCCCTCGAGCTTTAGGAATGGAGGTGCGCTTTTGAAACAGTTAAATCTTGCGATAGGCTGATAAGCTAAATCCATCTATTTTTGTATGCACCACATCATTTATATGGAGATACCCAAAGTGGCAGTGTGTTTGATAAAAGTGTATTAAAAGTGATTTAAAAAAATGTTGAAGTGCATAATATGTGGATGCAGGAGGGGAGACGGAACTGTTTTGTTCGGTGTGCCGGAGGAGCTGAAGGAGGAGTGGTGCGCCAATTTGAGCCTTACTGCGAAGGAGTTGAACACTCGCACCAGAGTGTGCATTAGGCATTTCATGCCGCAATGCATTTACCAAAAGAAGTTAAAAATGGGTTCCGTTCCAACGGAAAATTTGGGTAAGTGTTTAGCATGCTTTTTATTATTCATTTGAATTGGCGCCAAAAACAAATAAAACAAATGGAAGCCAATGGGCATAATGGCCAAAAAATATAAACGTATTATGAATTTTTTCTTTAATATTTTTTTAAAAAGTATGTTTAAGCAATAAAATAAAGAAATTGCAAACATAAGAATAATTAAAAATTTTTTTCATATATATATATATTTTATTGAAAATTAATAAATTAAAAGAAGTTATAATTAACAAATGAGTAATGACTTAAATTCTTCAAAATTAATAATATATAAGAAAATAAAATTATTATAAATTATAAAATTGAAAACAGTTAATAAAGAACTGTAAATTATATTTGCAACTAAAAATCAACAGCTTTTGGCAGCGATTGATTTCAATGTACAGTTCCAAGATTGTTGTTAAAAATTTACAATATTCATTGTTGTTGGGTGTTTGTATGCACAATACATCAAAACCCTAGTAAAGTGTATTTGTGCAAACAAATATAAATAATATAATAATATACAATAAAAAATTTGTATGCAGCCAAATCTTCATAATGCTAGTGTAGATGTTTGGCAAATTGTTTATATGCACGTATACACATTTCAAGACCCACACATACAATTAATAATAATTGACTGCATCAAAATATCTTCTGATGATTATTTGACCTGATCTGATTAACTTTAGTTGGTGCTGATCAACTAATCATCTTACATTTTTGATTTGTATGCGATCAACATTTAATGAAGCTTAATAATAATTACTTATGTGTATCAATGTATTTATATATTTACTTTTTGTATTGTTTTGCTAAAGAAAATTTGTTTAAATAAAATAATTTTAAAAAAAAATAGTATACAATAAAATTAATCGGAATAAAATAAATGTATTGATTTGCATCACAAAACTTGTGATGCAAATCAACGTATGCGTAATGCGTTATTGTTTAGTTGGTTTGAAAGTGTCTGTGAATTTAAATAATAAAATAAATAAAAATAAAAAAAAATAAAATTATTTTGTGCCTATGAAATAAACGGATGAGGATATGCGGAATGACCTGATTACGGACGATGCTTTGAAATGGCTGACGAGAAGCGCATTGAGCCCAAAACTGTTTTGGAATGGCCCACATAAAATCGCAACTAAGGTTTAAGAAACTCATATTTTGATAAACTTATACAGAAATTTTCAATGTATTGATTATATAAGCAAATAAAGATGCTATGTAAAAAAATAATGTGTATTTAAATAAATTAAACATATATGTTGTTAAAAAAATAAAATGACAAATTTTCTATTTTCTTTGTTCATAGTTTGGATTGTTTTCTCAATATAAATATAGAGTTTGGTTTCAAAAGTTGGCTTATGTTACCTCTTTCGACCCCAGTCCTGCCTTTGAAATGCTTAATTTAGTATTTGAGAGATAAAAAATTTAAATTGTGAATAACCTTAACATTTTATTAATGAAAATAATGAAAAAAACCCGAAAAACTATTTTTGATTTATGTTGTTTTAGCAAGAAATAAGATTAGTGTTATACATTTTAACCAAAAAAATCGTAGTAATCATAAATTTTATTGCTTATTATTGAAAATGACATTTAGAAATAACCTTATTAGCATTTTATATGTATTAATTTGTCATGTTTTAGTAAATTTAATGCACATGTTCATATTCCCCATCATTCTCATCTAGATTATCTTCAACATTTGCAGTTGGCCAACTAAAAATAACGTTATACTCCTCCATAATGCTATTCTGGACTTGCTTTGAATCGTCTGTTTTTTTTTTATTTATTGACACTTTTAACTCATAAGCCTTGGCTGATGAAAGTAAAATAGAAGTTGTATGGTTTTTTATTAATTAGAATGAAATTAGAATTTTTTATAAGTCCTTCAATATATTCATCCGTAGTGATAGTACCTTTGTTATTTGAATCATACTGAAAACACATGGAACTGAAAAGCATTTTGCCTCTGAGTAGCATTTTCTTTTCGAGGACGCCTCTGTTTTATGGGTAACTTTTCAATAAGTGATTAAAGAAATAAATCCTGCTCAATTTTTTGATAAAAATGAGTTAATTTTCGAAATACAAAGTCATTGTCATCAAATTACTCCCGCCAAATAGTAGTGCATGCAAAAACCTCATAAGTCACTGACTAATCTTATTTTTGCAATGAAAGTCTTTTTCACGGTATTATTTGAAGAGGAAGGATTGTATTGATTTATGTAGTTTTTACCCAGAATACGTATCTCCCTTTAAGGAACCATATTCAGCAAAAAAAACATGTTGCATAAAAAATGTGACTTATGAGGATTTTGAAATGACCGATTCAATTTAAATAAATTGTAAACGTTTTTTTTTTAAATTTTTCATTTTGTCTTTTTTGCTTTTTATGATTTTTATTGCTCATCCGAAAATTCAGATTCTATTTCAATTTATGCCAATTAACAAATATATAATTTAATTTCGTTAGAGATTTGAAGAGTCGCTTTTAAAAGAATATTTTTAACTCTTATTATTATTTATTTTGCAGGCCGTAGTGGGAATTTTATATTCCATTCCCACTTGAAAGAAGAGCGAAAATTGAGATATTGCTCTATTGAAAACTGCTCCAATAGCAGTCCACCGTCGACGCTCCATAATTTTCCTAAGGAAAAAATAGAAAGGGACAAATGGATGTCGCTTTGCAATATAAAGCCGCAAATGGAAAACTTTTCCTGCCTCTTCATTTGCAACATCCATTTCCATCCCGACGATATTGTGGGAAAGAAAATAAGAAAAAATACTTTGCCATTGAATATTGCTTTGCCATTAACATTGAATATTGAGGAGCACAGTAGTGTCGGTGGGACGACAAAAGAATTGCTCTCATTGCCAGCTCCAGCAATGGATGAGCCAGAATCCCTAGAAAAACAAAAAGTCGACATAACTTCATGCACGAGGCTTCCGTATAATTATTTTCAGGTGCAGATGCAGAAAGGAGAAGTCAATCTCTTCTGCCCGCGTTGCGAGGTATACTGCCGCAACACGACGCACTGGAGAAAAATGTACTTCGATTTGCTGTCGAAGTACGAAAAATTATTGGAAGGAAGCGCTCGTTTGAAGCAAGAAAAATGCGATTTATCCGTTTCCTTGAAGCAAAGCAACAATATGTGGGAAGCACGGTTGCAGAGCTGTAATGAAAAACGTATCGAGGTTAACGATATAAATGAGGAAACGAAAGCATTTGGCAGCATGCTTTTGGCAGGAAAGCGTAAAAGGTACACTCCATTGGAGAGAAAAGTTTTGCTGAACATAAATTACCAATCTGCCAAATGCTACAGGCTTATGCGATCTAGCCTTTCGTTTCCTCTGCCGAGCCCCCGAACGTTACTGAATTGGAGTCCAATAAGAAGAATAAGCCCGGGAAGAATAAGCTCCACGGTCGTTCAGAACTAGAATACAATCCTGCCACTGATCAGATTGACGGCTTCATGGACCACGGCAATGGGAAACGGCTAAATAAAGTTGCTAACAGTTTTCTCTTCTTCCAAGTAAAAGGCCTGGTGCAACCGTGGAAGTATGTGTTCTCCTACTACTGCAGCGCTGGTGGGATGAACAGTACCGATCTCAAAGCAATTATTACTGAGAATGTAAACGCTTTAACAGAGATCGGCTTGCACGTGAGGGCCATTGTCTGCGATCAAGCATCGACAAACCGAACCGCCTTCAAATTGCTTGGCGCCAACGGCAATTTGAAATTCCTTGACAGGAAGGGGCGTAAGGTTTTTTTGATGTATGACTATGTGCATCTGGTTAAAAGTTTACGGAATTGCATGAGAGCAAACATGATAGAGACACCAACGGGGTTTGCTTCATGGTCCGTAATTTCGGAGTTATTTGCCATTGACAGCAGAAGCAAAACAACGCGTATGGTTCCGAAAATAATAGGTGCACATATAAACCCAAGGTTTTATCAAAAAATGTCGGTTAGGCTTGCTACCCAAATTTTTTCAAAATCGGTATCCGACGCCATATCAGTTTGCTATGAAAACCAGCTATTCTCGTGGGAGAATATGAAAAAAGCTCGAGCAACTGCCGATTTTGTAAGGAAAGTTAACGACACATTCGACCTTTTAAACTGCAGGTCCAGTAACAAAGGTCAGAAAAAGCCATACGCAGCAGACAACGAGGTCAAAGCCAAAATGATTGACAGCATAAAATATTTCGAAAGTTTATCACTACAATTTAACTATTGCCACAAAGGACTTATAGCCACCATGAAGAACATGCTAGAGCTATGTGATGAGATAATAGAGGAAGGAACGGCCAAGTTCATACACTTGTCTCGTTTTAACCAAGACAGCTTGGAGAATTTTTTTGGTGCTGTCCGTTCGAAACTCGGGAACAACACAAATCCGTCAGCTCGCGAAATTCAATATCTCTCTGCACGACTTTTATCCATGAAGATCGTCACAAACAAACATTTGCAGGGAGCAAATGTTGAGAATGACGACCATTTGCAGCTGAATTGGATTTCTCGCAGTTTGAACGACACAATCAGGCTTGACCACGATTACTTGGCACATGAACCAGAAAGAGAAATCCAAGATGGAGAAATATTGAATAACCCCGAAAATGTCGGAGAAATGGCATCAAGAAGATATTTCGACGGTTATTTAATATTTAAGAAGCAGTTCAATTGCACGGTATGCGATGAAGCATTGCAAAAAATTGACTGCTTCCAGAAAGACCCATCAGAGGATCTGATAGCAGCAAAAAAATTTTCCGAATCTGTGCTCCTCCTTAAGAATGCTTCGAATACATTTTACTCCATCTGCAACTTGCATTTTAATATCTTTGCTCAAGAATTTGAGCAAAACGCCCACAAAAAAGATATTTGCAAGAATGTGCTCAACATATGCATAGACAAAACCAACAAATTGTATCCGGAATGGTTTGCAGTTAGCCACCAGTGCTGCAACCACAGAAAAAGCATTCTTAAGAAATTATTGATGATATTAATCAGGAAAAAGGCCCGGTGGATGTTGCAAGATTTGCAAAAATGTCACCAAGAAGGACAGGCTGCCAAAAAATTAAAAATAATGAAAGCTTAGAATTGGTAAGAAATCTAAAAATGTTATACTAATCATATATATCAAATTCTAATAATCGAAATTTTGTATCTTTTTCAGGTTCATGTTGTACATATAACAACATCGAATACAGTTTGAGCAATATGTCCGATGATTAATAATGCTGCAAAAAACTGGTGGCTCGAATTGGTAAGAATTTTTAAAAATGTTAAATTTACTTTAATAATTCTTGTAATAATTAAATTTTCATCTTTTCCAGATCCATATTGCACACGTTGTAATATGGAATTCAGTTTGAATGGATATTATCATGTTTTGCTATTACTTCGAATTGGTGTGTATTACAATCATTTAAAACTAAATAAATATGTTAATTATTGAATTTGTATCGTCTGCAGATCCATGTTGTATACATGCAACATGGAATTCAATTTGAATGCATGTTGACATATTTTGATGCAAATAGTTGGTGCTTCAAACTGGTAAGATAAAATCGAAAAATATTAATATAAATATAAAAATGTTAATATTTGAAATGTCGTTTCTTTCCAGATCCATGTTGCACACGTTGTAACATGGCATTCAGTTTGAATGGATACTATCATGTTTTGCTATTACTTCGAATTGGTAAGAATTTTAAAAATAGTTACATTAATTTGAAAAATTGCATTAAAATAAATTAAATTTGGATCCTTTGTAGGTTCATCTTGTATTCACTGCAAGATGGAATTCAGCTCAGAAGTTTCAAATAGTTGTTGAATCACAGGAATGCTGCAGAGTTCCTGTGCTTAATTTCAATACAATGGTCCACGCTGAACAACTTATAAACACTTTGTCTACATATTGTTGATGCCCAAGATGTAGACTAATTGTAAATTTGTTGTTCATGCAAACCATTTAATTGACTATGTTTGCCGAGGTAAACATTACACGCTGGTTTTTTAAATAACACCCCGCTTTCGAGGAGGTAAAATTATTTGAGATATATTTGCCGGAATCACCCACTAATAATATTAATATTCCCATAGATATCCATAAAGTGCAAATTAGAGAGACATTTGAAGAGGAACAAATAAATTCCTTTTGTGCGAGATGCGCCAGATTTTTTTGAGCTGGAGCATAAACTTGGTCCTATTAATACCACTTCCACACATATAAACTTTAAAGCTGCATTTGTTGCTAGTAGTCCTAGTATACGAAATCATTTGTCGCCAAGGTAAGTTCTTATTACATTTCAATTAAATCTTTATGCAACACTTATTTTTTGCAGATTGCCAAAAATGTTGGTAATAAGTGATGAAGATTCTCCAATCAACTGAATGATCGAAAATTTAATCGCAATCAAATGCCCAAATATAATGGTGAGCAATTGACTGCTGCTTTTTTATAATAGAGAACACTACACCCCTACAACTAAAATTTTGTATCTTCTTTTTACAGTCACATGATGTTAATGGAAAAATTTCCTACAGATGCTGCTTTGCTGTGCACAGGTGAAAACTTTTGATTGACAACTTGTTGTTTCATAAAAAAATCCATATTTCAGTTTTCCACATGCCTCAGTCGGGACACATTGCTTGGAATAATTGGGAAGCTTCAACTTGGCCTACTGGTTCGTCTACGAGAGACGCGATCAAGCTGAAGAAATTGTGAAAGTGAAAGTGATATAACACAATTAATTTAAGAAAAATAATTCACTTTAATTTATTCTTTGCAGTATGTGGCAGAACAGAATCACAACAGACATGTGGAATAGGCCTACTGGGGAAACCACGTTAAAAAAAACGCGCTAAGTACACTACCTCATAGGTGGCGTGGAAACGTGTGCATATTATGTCGTTTACAACTTTTATAATTATTTATTCGCTATATCTCAGAAACGGTGGCACCGTGATGAGGAATTTTCAGATGTTATTTTTAACTATGTTTTAAACAATTACAAGCACTTTCAGCTTGCTGTGAATTTATGTACCTTTAAATGTCTAGATTGACCGGACTAGAAGGCCTACGTTGCTGTGGCTTCAAAGCTTCGAAGTAAATTTTACTTTATTGCCAAGATAGTTAACGTAGTGTAACACCTTTGTATTGTTTTTAAAAAAATGTAAATAACGACTATCAAATGTCTGTGACATTACTTATTATATATAAATGTACACATAACATATGCATATACTACAAAATTATGAATGTGCAATTTATAATTTAAAAAAATATTCAATTTGTGCCTATACAAATAGAAAACTCATTTTCTTGCTTTTATTTTTTGATTCTTTGTTGCTGTTGAGTTTTCGTTTACAACATCTTGAAAATTTGAATGAATATGCATATAGTACGATACAAATATAGAGGACGTTTTGCCTGCATTAACAAAAATTTAAACCATTTGAAACATCGAAAAATATGGAAAGTAATGTGAAAGGTACAAAACAGCTGCAGCAATGTCTAATCTTTTCTACCACACAAAAATAATTTCGCGCCAACAAACGCAATTAAAAAAAAAAATAAACATACATTTTCTGTGAAATTTTCCAAATATGTATTTCATATATGTTCTTAGATGCTTATATCCATAATTTTACTTCATCTTTTAAATTGAAATAATAAATGACATTTTTGCAATGTTTGTAAATTTTATACTATTTGCCACCAAAAAAAGGATTAAAATCCCCTTTCGTGTTTTAAACAACAATGAAAAAAGGCAATATTTTTACAAAACAATGAGATCATCACTGTTTCCTTAACATTGTATTTTTCACCCTGGTTGACGTTTCTATAGAAATGCCCATATTCAATTAAGTTACTATTATTCTGTGTAACAATTGAAGGAATAGATAATATAAAAAAGGGATACATCAACTAACATACCATTAAATTAAATTAAAAAAAAAGAAACAAAAATCATTAATTGAGACCAATGTGCAATAAAATTAAAAGTATCTTTATTTTATATGCAACTAAAACCGTCAGCCAAGTCAGCTATTAATGTTAAAAACAATAAAACGTTTAACATGAACACAACAGTGATTGCTTTTGCTTTTCTTACTCTGTTAAAATCAAACGCAGAACAACCACTATTTTGTCCGGAAATATAGGTTTTGCTTGAGTTTACATTTGCTTTTGCACCAAGCAACTTTATTCGGCGCACGAGGAAAAAAACGGAAAAAAAAACTTTTTGCGTTATTTGTATTTAGTTCTCTCTGGTGTAGTTTAATAACATTTATAAAAAGTATTTTATATATGTTTAAAGAACGTTTCATTGTTTCATATAATTGCCTTTGTGCAATTTCTATGGCTTTTGAACTATTGCTCCTTATGAAAAGAAAAGACTAATTTATAGAATGAATTAAATAAATTTTATTGCAATTATCAGGTTTAAGCTTTTAAATTATTTGCGACTTCATTTCTAACTGCATTTGCAGCTTCGCATGGTGGCTGCATGCTTATGAAATCGTCATTTTCCCTGTCATTGTCGTTGGCATCGTCGGTGCCATTAACGATGACTTCTATCAAAGGTAGATTTCTCCTGCGGCAAATGTTATGCAATGCACAACAAACATTTATAATTTTTGCCACAAACTTCGGCTCATAATTTTAAAACTTTAGGGCTTCGTAACTTACCACCATTGCATTGATACTGTAGTATCCTTTTCTATTAAAAAATCTATGCTCTTCCTCTACGGGCTTTACAATTCGAATGTGGGTGCCGTCAACACCTTCGACAAAATAACATCTTCCCTCGGCATGGTCTGGCGAATGTATTCTCTACATAAGCCCTTCTCCAGTTCATCCAAGACATCGTGAAGCACTTTTGAAAAAGTGCTTCTGCCAATGTTAATGTCATGGTCTTTTGCAACCCCTATCTGGAGTGAACCAGTTGCAAGGAACCGCAATGTTGCCGCAACTTGCGTATAAGGGGATAAAAACCGATGTTTTTCTCCTAATGGTTTTCCCACTTTTTTAACAATCATTTTAAATGTTTCCTTGTCCACTCGATACGACTCAATAAACCTAAAAAAATACGGCTTAAAAAGTCAAAATTGCAACATTTTTATATATTACAAACTTTCGTGGAATTTAATTGTTTTGTAAAATTTACTTTTGCTCGCATCTCACGATTTTGCAATTTCGCTTTAGCAACGGCACGTCTTTTTACCTCTGTACATCCAACAATTGTAACCGCTGGCATTTTTCACTTTTTTTGTTATATTTAAAATTTTAATTTAAAAAATCAGAAATGTAAACAAGCTTCTCACACAGCTGATTTATACAAATGATTATCGATAGCGTGGGTGGGTGTGGGCAAATAATAATACAAAAAGATTAAACTAATTGGAAATAAATTAATACAAATAAACGAAGAAAACAAAAAAATACAATCAAACGGACTTTGCTGCTTTGTTATATGGGAACTTTGATGGAATTAGTCCCGTCTTTACCCACCCAACCTATGTCTAATGATAAACGGCTAGGCCGTCTATTTTGACCCTAAAGCAACCTATTGGGTTTTCATGATCCTATAAGCCTAATTCTGTCCTACTCAGAGTGAACACACGGAAAAATTAGAAATTCATAATGGTATTATAATTCAAAACAAATGGGTGTACTTAAAATAATGCTTAAAATATTATACATTGTTAACTTAATTTTAGAGAAATTTTCATATTATATCTTTTAACAATGATATAAATATTTTTGTTATTGGGCCATTTGGTTTCATGAATTTAAATGCATATACTATATATATAAATATTTAGGCCTACAATTGCCTCTGCAAACAAAAAAAATACTACAACCGGTCGTTATTTGACCAATAACCACTCACTCATACGCCTTACGCCGAATCCCTGAGCTCAACGATTTCGTAGTACGGTGTACCTTGTTGGGAGATTTTTAAATTGGTTAGAATATGATAGACCAAAATATAAATATAAGTAACCTATATATATATATATATATATATATATATGAAAAGTGGCACCATACAAGCATAATCCTTATTACAAAATTTAAACATTATTCAAATTAAATTATTACTATTATAACAAAATACATTTAGAATCTTTATGCATTTCTAGCATAATTTTTAATAGACAATGTACGTTCAGCTTAAAGAATATGTAAATGAAGAGAAAAGAGCGGGATCGGTCTGCTAATTAATTTACATGTTATTCGTGCAATAGTACATATCAACAAAAGATAAAGCTCCCCTCTGACACAATTTCAACAGCTGATTCAGCTTTACATTATATATCGGTGCTTTTTACATATGTATATTTATCGGTTTTTGTTTATACTTGCTGTTTTATTTAGGTTTTGATCAGATTTTTAATCTAATCAAAGAGTGTTGTTGTCTAGTTCGGTGCGCAGCCGCTTAGTGCTGGCGCTCTTGTTGTTGTTGGCGCAGCTTAGTGCGCAGCCGCTCTTGGTGCTGTCGCTGTTGACGCAGCTTTTAGGGCTGACGTTGTTGTTGTGGGCGCAGCTCTTAGGGCTGACACTGTTGGTGTTGTTGCTCGGCTGCCTTGTATCGGCTAGTGCCGATTTTACAGCCGTCCAATTTATTTCAGCTTAAGTAATTATTGCTGAGTGGTGGTTAAGCCGTGCGGCTTTGCCTAAAAAAATGTGGGACTTCTTAATATAATACTACGTTATGCAACGTTATATTACCTTAATAGGCCCGCAGCAATCGAAGAAATAAAAAAAACACTCACAATATCTATATAAAATAGATATATGTATGTATCAATATATGTTATATATATAGAAATTAAATGATTTTTCACTTAAATAATTCTCTTGAAATATTTTGTGTTAATGCACTTAAGAATTTCCAAAATCGATCTGCACAGCCACACTGTCATACTGACTGACCTTTGTCGATATTAAGCATGACTTAGGCAGCTAAGCTTTGAAGACATAAGACAAAAAGGCTATGAGCATGAAGAGCGTGCATTATGTGACATATGCTTCCTCTTGCTCTTTCTTTTGTCTAATGCAATTAAGCGCCGCTCGCGCCATAACTTCTAACTGCATAATCATGTGACTACGAGAGGTCGTTGACCCCCTAAAGAGCGCTGTTACTTATTAAGTGAGCTTTCACTGTTTCTTAAGCTCGCTAAAGCTCGATTATTAGGCCTATTTTCAAAATGCAGAATTAGCGAAATTTAAGGTTCATGACTTGGGTGTATGGCCACTACATGTCCGGTAATATAGATTTCGCTGATGCTAATTGTTGTTGTGTTTGATTTTAAATTTGCTTTTGCACCGGGAAAAAAAACTTTTAGAGTTATTTCGCCTCTATATTTTAGTACTCTCTGATAGCTAGCGTCAGTTTCTTTTTCTCCCTCCGATGCTAGTTTTTGTTGCTAGTTTTTGGGAGTAGCCAACTAATAGTTAAAGAATAACGAGAAAAAAAAAACAATAAATGCTTGCAAAAATAGCAAATCATATGCGAAATATGCATTATTGTTATTTTTTTATAGTAGTTACCTTTTGTTTTGAGGCCATTGAACTTTTAGATTTAATTGCAGAAATTTTTGCATCATATGTTTAACTAACATATGTGGCAAAAAATTGTTATTAAATTTATCAATGTTTTTTTTTTTTGAAAAATTGTTGTAGGCGCGGCTGAAAATTATATTTTATAATTGGATGAACCAGATTTCTCTGGATTAAAAAACATCCAACTGCTCTCTAGGACGCTTCAAATTAATAGATGATCGGACAAACGGAAGACTACGAGACCATGACCTCTTTAAATTTAAAAAAAAAAAACAAACAAAATTTCCTATTACTAAAATCTAAACTAAATTAAACAAATAATATATATTTAATTGTTGAGAATTTCCTTCCAAAACAAAACCAAAATTTTAATTTGGCTCAGTAACTGTACATTTCTAGTATAACATTTTTAGATTTCTTGCCAATTCTAAGCATTCAATATTTTTTTTTTTTTGGCAGCCTGTTGCGCGAGTTTGTTGGAGCTTTTTTTCCCTGATGAAAGTCATCATAATTTTGTTAAGAATGCTTTTTCTATTGTTGCAGCACTGGTAGTTAACTGCAATCCATTCCGGATACAGTTGATTTGTCTTGTCTATGCAGATGTTTATCATATTCTTGCAAATATCTTTTTAATGCGCGTTCTGCTCAAATTGTTGAGCAAAGATATTGAAATGCAAGTAGCCGACAGAGTAAAACATATCCGAAGCATTCTTAAGGAGGAGCACAGACTCGGAAAAATTTTTTGTTGCTATTAGATCCTCTGATGGGTCTTTCTGGAAGCAGTCAAATTTTTTGCAATGCTTCATCGCATACCGTGCAATTGAACTTTTTCTTAAATATCAAATAACCGTCGAAGTATCTCCTTAGATGCCATTTCTCCGACATTTTCGGGGTTATTCAATATTTCTCCATCTTGGATTTCTCTTTCGGTTTCATTTTCCAAGTAATCGGGGTCAAAGCTGATTTTGTCGTTCGAACTAACACAAATCAAATTCAGCTGCAAATTCGTCATCATTTTCACAATTTGCTCCCTGCAAATGTTTATTTGTAACGATCTTCATTGATAGAAGACGTACAGTGAGATACTGGATTTCGCGAGCTGAAGGATTTGTGTTGTTCCCGAGTTTCGAACGGAGAGCACCAAAAAAATTCTCCTAGCTGTCTTGGTTAGATCGCGACAAGTGAATAAACTTGGCCATTCCTTCCTCTATGATGTCATCAAACCTTTGTGGCAATAGTTGAGTTGGAGTGTTAAGCTTTCGAAATATTTGATGCTCCCAATCATTTTGGCTTTGACCTCGTTGTCTGCTGCGTATGGCTTTTCTGACCTTTGTCACTTGATCTACAGTTTTAAAGCTGGTTATCGTAGCAAACTGTTATGGCGTCGGATACCGATTTTGAGAAAATTTGTGTAGCAAGCTTAACCGACATTTTTTGGTAAAATCTTGGGTTCATATGCGCATCTGTTATTTTCGGGACCATACGCGTTGTTTTGCTTCTGTTGTCAATGGCAAACAACTCCGAAATTACGGACCAGGTAGTAAACCCCGTTGGTGTCTCTATCATGTTTGCCTTCATGCAATTCCGTAAATTTTTAACCAGATGCACATAGTCATACATCAAAAATACCTTACGTCCGTTCCTGTCAAGGAATTTCAAATCGCCGTTGGCGCCAAGCAATTTGAAGACGGTTCGGTTTATCCGATCTCTGTTAAAGCGTTTACATTTTCAGTAATAATTGCTTTGAGATCGGTACTGTTCATCCCACCAGCGCTGCAGTAGTAGGAGAGCACATACTTCCACGGTTGCACCAGGCCTTTTACTTGGAAAAAGAGAAAACTGTTAGCAACTTTATTTAGCCGTTTCCCATTTCCGTGGTCCATGAAGCAGGATTGTATTCTAGCTCTGAACGACCGTGGAGCTCGTCAAAACTTGAACACAATGCCTATCTGCTTCGTCCATATTCTGAACGTGCTTGCCTACATTTTCGCAGACTTGCTGATCGATACCCGGGCTCATTCTTCTGATTGGACTCCAATTCAGCAACGTTCGAGGGCTCGGCAAAGGAAACGACAGGCTAGATCGCATGAACCTGTAGCATTTGGCAGATTGGAAGTTTATATTAAGCAATACATTTCTCTCCAATGGAGTGTACCTTTTACGCTTTCGTTTCCTCATTTATACCATCGTTAACCTCGATACGATTAGCATTACTGCTCTGCAACCGTGCTTCCCACATCTTGTTGCTATGCTGAAAGGAAACGGATAAATCGCATTTTTCCTGCTTCATACGAGCGCTTCTTTCAAATAATTTTTCATACTTCGATAGCAAATCGAAGTACATTTTTCGCCAGGGCAGAAGAGATTGACTTCTCCATTCTGCATGTGCACCTGATAATAGTTATCCGGAAGCCTCGTGCATGAAGTGATTTCTGTGGATTTCTCTGGCTCGTCCATTGCTGGAGCTGCCAATGAGAGCAATTCTTTTTTGGTACCACCGACACTACTGTGCTCCTCAATATTCATTCTAGGCCATGAATTTTTTCTTATTTTCTTTTCCAAAATTTCATCGGGATGGAAATGGATGTTGCAAATGAAAAGCGTGGAAAAGTCTGAATTAAATACACATGAAAGACACGTTTTTTAAAATTAAGCCGCAAGGCGTTAAGTTTAAAAACTGAAATTCGCTCTAAAATTTTGTTTTGCCATTCTGCCGAATTGCATCATTACTTTTCAAAAATCGCTGGGGGCAGTTTCCAGTACCTTATCCAGCTAGACCCTTTTAGTTTTGATGCAGTCAAACGCTATTTAAGTATGTGTGGGTCTTGCAATGTGCATTTTTTTAAATTTTAGATTACTTGCCGCAGTAAGAAAGATGAGTTTAATTTTAAAATATTTATTTAATTTTAATGTGTACAAAATGTGTATGTTGTTATATGTAAGGAATGTGTGATCGTGTTAAATGTTAAGTTAATGCTGACAGCAAGTGCTTTAAAAATCATCGTTTTGCCGATTGCCACTGGCTGGTCAGATCCAGATCCGCATGCTGTACTTCAAAAGCTCTCTATGCGTTGCTGCAGTCGCGAGCTTTTGAAGAACAGCAAGCACAAAGCGGAGATCAGAACATACGATGTTACGGTGATTTTACCGTTGCTGTTGTTTACAATCAGAGCTTGCTGCTTCCAGTCAGAGTTAGGGTGGTCCCAAAACTCAAACCATTAGCAATAAATATCAGCAACAAAGCGCATACAAATCAGAGTTTCTAAAGTGTTGGTAGTAGTTCTGTGAATGTGTGGGAGGTCGTGGTTAAGCCTAACATCAAAAAACTGTGGTCAATGTGCATTAAGATCAATCGCTGCCAAAATTTGTTGATTTTAAGTTTCAAATATAATTTGTAGTTCTTTATTATTTATTATTTTAAATTTTATAAATTATAAAATTTGTTTTTATTATATTTTATTAATTGTTAAAAATTTAAATCATTTTTCGTTTGTGCAGCGATTAATTCATGTACTCAATATTGCATCATAACTTATGTTATTTGCATTAGCTCATTTTAAACAAAATATTGTATATATGAAAAACAAATTTTTTAATTATTCATTTATTACTAATATATAAGGTTGTCAAAAAAGTCTTGCGGTATTTTTATTGAATTTTCAATTGTTCATAAAATTGGTTATAATAATGGGATTTAAGTCAAATATGCGCCGTTTTGTTCGATGACGAGTTCCCAACGAGATGCCAACTTCATAATGCCCCTCTTATAGAAGCTCGCTTCCCTATTGTCAAAAAACTCGGAGAGCCAATTTTCACAGGACTCTCTTGTGGACAACTTCCGATTACCAAGCGCGTTCGTCATGGACAGAAATAGGTGGTAATCACTTGGTTCGAGATCCGGACTATACGGTGGATGCAAAAGAACCTCCCATCCGAGCTCCCGGAGCTTCTGGCGCGTCACCAAAGATGTGTGTGGCCTGGCGTTGTCCTGATGGAAGACAATTCGGCCTCTGTTGATCAAAGATGGCCTCTTCTGCATGAGTGCTGCATTCAAGCGGTCCAGTTGTTGGCAGTACAGGTCCAAATTGAGCGTTTGGCCATAGGGGAGCAGATCATAGTGGATGATTCCCTGCCAATCCCACCAAACACACAGAAGAACCTTCCTGGCCGTCAATCCAGGCTTGGCCACCGTCTGGGCAGCTTCCCCGCTTTTCGACCACGACCGTTTACGCTTCACGTTGTCGTAAAAGACCCACTTTTCATCGCCAGTCACCATCCGCTTCAAAAACGGGTCGATTTTGTTGCGATTCAGAAGCGATTCGCATGCATCCATACGGTCAAAAATGTTTTTTTGCGTTAAGTCGTGTGGCACCCATACATCGAGCTTCTTTTTCAATCCAAGCTTCTTCAAATGGTTTATAACGGTTTGATGACTCATGCCCAGCTCTTGGCCGATGCTACGGCTGCTACTATGCCGGTCTCTTTCGATCAATTCAGCGATTTTATCGCAATTTTCGACAACAGGCCTTCCGGACCGTGGCGCATCTTCGATCACCTCTGCACCAGAACGAAAACGTTGAAACCATCGTTGTGCGGTGGAAATGGAAACTGTATCGGGTCCATAAACTGCACAAATTTTATTGGCAGCATGAGATGCATTTTTGCCTTTATCGTAGTAGTACTGTAAAATATGCCGTATTTTCTCTTTATTTTGCTCCATGTTTGCGACGCTATAACTCACGAACGACTAAAAGCAAACAACAATTAATCAAACACGTGTTAGCACGTGAAAAGAGCTTTCCAAAAAGCTCTAGCGTGAACCGATGCGACGAATACAACTAGAACTACGCGCTTGCAAAGACAAGCTTGCGGAAATACCGCAAGATTTTTTTGACAACCAATATTATATATTCCTTCATTTTAATGGTATTAATGTCCAAACAGCTTCTTTGCTTCTTTTATAAAAAAAAATTTCCAGTTGGATAACTTTTATTTTTGGCAATTTTTAATGATATTTTTTCCTATAAGTATATATGATTATGATGCAGATCGCAAAAAGCCATTTTCAATGTCTGGTTTAGCAAAATAACGATACATCACGTAGAGATGATCGTTGTAAAAAAAGTTTCTCTAATTTGGCGTATTAGGGTTACTTGAATTTATTTATTTTATTTTATTATTATTATTAATAAACGAAGCAAGCTAAATTTCTTAAATAACAACAGCAAACCCGATTAAATAAGTCATTTTTAAATGGCGTCATTTTTTCGATATCGAATCCCCATTTAACGACCACAAAAAATATATAATAACATCGTGGGATACGTGAGATCTTATCGTGCGGGGACTTTTCACAACTCGGATTCGGATTCAGTGACTTCCATACCAGAACTTTGATTTTTTTGGTATATATTTTAAAATCGGTATATAGAGAACTTAGTACTCTTTTTTCCTCTCATGTTAATATTATAAACCTAAATCTGTTAAGATTAAGTAAATTTTGTGTTTTTTTTGCAAAACTGTCACTTAACTGTACGTATTGGCCATAAAACAATCCTTTGAATGTGAAATAGATTCGATGCCAATTTTTTATTTTTATATTTTCACAAGTGGGAAAATTGAAAAGAAAAAGAATGTCTTTAAAAATAAATTTTTCTTGCAGTGCATCCAACTGTCGAGCCCTAAATATTTCTTTATAGTAGATGTCGGATCTTACATATTTTATTTCATATATTAAGGAATACCTTAACCTTTTGCCTCAGGGTATAAAAAACCTGAAATGCCACACGCCAATTCACTTAACTGTGGATTCCTTCACCTTATTTGGTTTGCAAAATAAATTTAACAAAGTAAGGCCAACACAGACACACTACCAACAGAAAAAACAAAAAAAAAACATTTTTTTTTTTTGATTGATTATAGCCATAATGAACGAAGATGAAGCGCAAACATTTGCAAAGCGAGTTGGCCAATAATAATTAAGCTTTGGGTTGGCTACAAATTATTAGCATGCTTTTTTAGGCCAAGTTAGTCGGGCAATAAAAATTTGTAACATTATTGGCCCTTACATATTTTATTAATTATTAGTTGGGGTTTGTTTTATAATTTTGCCCAATTTAGCGCCTCATAGTCATCATGGCCACAAATTCATCAAAGTCCAAATGTCCATCCATATCCAAATCGGCTTCACGTATATATTCCTCTAGTTCTTCTTCGGCTACTTTTAAGCCCAAGTTGGTCATAACTTGGCGTACTTGGTCGACTGCTATATAACCATTATTGTCCTTATCAAAAACGCGAAAAGCCTCACGCAGTTCATCCTCATGATCTGTGTCAGCTAGGCGTTTGGCTATCATTGTTTGAAACTCCTCGAAGTCAATGGATCCATTGCCATCAATATCCACTTCATCGATCATATCTTGCAGCTCACTGTCGGTTGGATTTCTGCCCAATATGCGCATTACATTACCGAGCTCCCTTGTTGTAACGTTGCCATCCTTTTCTGTATCCATTATATTGAAAATTTGCTCAACCTCCTCTCGCTGCTGTTTGGAAAGATCCATTTTTATTCAATTTTTATGATTCAAAAAATTAAATTAAATTAATGATTCAAAACCAACAAAAATTAGAACTAACCAAAATGGAAAATATTTTAGTACTAACAAAAAAATCATGGCAAACTTGGCCAACTTAGAGAAACTCAGTGCCAACAACTGAGTACTGAGCATTCCAAACATAAAATAATTCGGTGTAGCAAGTTGACTTAGCAGAAGATTAAATAATACCCGGGAACGGTTTTTAGCTCTTATGGACGGTCGGACATATCTAAATCGATTTCTTTTGAACTATTGACCTTAATGAAGGTGACTTTGTAAGATACATTTTTAAGCACAATCCCGATTCCGATAAAATTTACTGAATCTAGTCGTTAAATGCAGACCCACAATAACAGACTTTTTTGATTGATTGTTAAAATGAAAATATTCAATTTTATCTTATCTTTTATCCATTTAAAAATGGCTTAAGGTAGGAAAAGCGATTTCTTGGCTCCCTTTTTACGTATTCTTAATAACCAACTTCTTTATGATAACAAAAATGCTTAGCTCCTGTTTCGGCAGGTAGATCTTTCGGATATGATACCGCAGCGTAGCTCATGTAATTTATGTACATGACCAGATAAATCACATGTGGGATCCTTGAGAGATCTCTGAGAACGATTCGTTTTTAACATTTGTTAAAATTATACCTTATGTTTTCTTCTTCTTGTTAAATAGTAATAAATTTAGTGTATGTTGATCCCTTTTTGTAAATACTTTAAGCAAATGTAAAATATAGTACATGAGTCTTGGCATACCATAAATATAATATATTGATTTATATTACGATTATAATATATATATAATAATATATATATAAACAAATTATAAATAATAAAAAAAGTAAAAGATATCCAACTTGCTTCCCATACCGGGAATTGATCCCGGGCCTCCCGGGTGAGAGCCGGGTATCCTAACCACTAGACAATATGGGATTTATCTCAACGATTGACAAAATTATTAATAATGTTAAGTGGCACGTCAATAAAATATTGTTGCTTTGATCTATTAATAGTTTGATGGAATTCTATGTGCTCTCCAAAGATCGAGAAGAGAGTGCTTGCTGACAAGAGACAAGGTAAGCAACTTGAAAGAAAGTCAACGTGCGAGTAAATAAGAATTTTGCATATTTTGAGAGCAAGTGAGTAATCATTTGGTCATCAAATGATATTCACGAAAGAGGAGCAAAAAAACTGAATTCTCACATATGTAGAGCATCTCGAAACTATAAATAGATTAAACAAAACAAAAGTTTTTTCTGTCATCGAACTTGACACAATATTTTTGTCAGCGAATTGAGCATATCCCATATTGTCTAGTGGTTAGGATACCCGGCTCTCACCAGGGAGGCCCGGGTTCAATTCCCGGTATGGGAAGCAAGTTGGATATTTGTTTCTTTTTTTTTTTATTATCTTTATTTTTTTTTTTATTTGTGTATTTAAAAAACATTGATTCGACATGGGTTCATATCTCTATATGGCTATATAATTCACATTTCTTCTGTTTTTTTTTTCTTTTTAATTAAAAAAATGGCGGACGTAAAGTCGGGCGCGGACGACTTTAGGATACCCTGTACCACTAGCTTGTAATAAAGTCCGATTTCTTCACAAAAAACCAAAAACAGAAGAATTTTTAAGCAAAATTTTTTTTTGACCGATCATTCCTATGGGAGCTATATGATATAGTCAACCGATTTCAATAAAATTTGACACAGTGCTTAAATATCTTAAAAAATCTATGAATGCCAAATTTATTTCAAATATCTTTACAAACAAACAAAACACATCGAATTTTGTATAAAAAACGTGTTTTTGGACCGATTGGTCCTATGGGAGCTATATGATCTAGTCAAACGATTTGGATTAAATTAAGTACACTGCTTAGGAACTATAAAATACTCACGAATGTCAAATTTGGTCCCAATATCTTAACAAACAAACGAAACACAACAAATTTTGTTAAAAAATCGATTTTTTGGAAGATCGACCCTATGGAAGCTATATGATATAGTCAACCGATTTTGTTCAAATTTGGCACATTGCTTAAGTGGTCCAATTTCCAAACGCCAAATCTGGTTAGGATATCTTTATTAAAAAACGAAATATAGCGAATTTTTCTTTAAAAAAGTTATTTTGGCCGATCGGTCCTATGGGAGCTATATGATATAGTCAACCGATTTCGATCAAATTTGGTACAGTGATTTTGACTATAAAAAACTTTCGAATACCAAATTTGGTTACGATATCTTCATAAACAAACGAATTATGCATCTAAAACGCTTTTTTTTGTCGAGGTCGTCTCAAACACCCCCATGGGAGCTATATAATTTATCCCCGATATCAAAAAAATAAAATAAACTTGCTTCCTATGGATTAATATGGGATCTAATGTGAAAGTTTGGTAGCTCTAGCTCTTACCATCTCTGAGATCTAGGCGATCACACGGACAGACGGACAGACGGACATGGGTATATCGACTTCTCTATTCACCCTGATCATATTTTAGGTAACTTTGGGGTGTCTCCGACGTCTCCTTCTATATGTTACATACATTTTCGGCTTGCACAAATTTAATATACCCTTGGTACCATACGGTACAGGGTATAAAAATATTGTGTAATTCTCGAGTTATTACTTTATGTAAAAAATAATGGCTTTGGGACCATAGTGCATTGGCACGTTATTTATATGAATTTTGAATTTTGTGAAATTGTCATCAAAAATAATTTGAATTATTTTTAGAGCATTTTCCTGACATTATATGCCATACTTTTTGTTAATATTTTCCATAGCAAATCATTTTTAGTGTGCCTGCACTTCGACCAAGAAAAACCGATCACAAAAACCAATTTAGTGGCTTCCATAAAAAATTACATTTTGCTTGTTTTTTTAAATTCAAGGTAATGCTCAATTAAGTTAGAAATTAATTCATTTACACATTTTTAATTTTCAGCAATTTTTGCAGGTATGGCAAGTTCTTTAAGCAAACCTTATACTTCCATTGGTAATAAAGCTAACCTTTGATATTGAAAATTGAATTATTTCCTTTGGATTTAAGCAGCATACTTTTTATACCCTGTACCGTATGGTACCAAGGGTATATTAAGTTTGTGCAAGCCGAAAATGTATGTAACATATAGAAGGAGACGTCGGAGACACCCCAAAGTTACCTAAAATATGATCAGGGTGAATAGAGAAGTCGATATACCCATGTCCGTCTGTCCGTCTGTCCGTCTGTCCGTCTGTCCGTCTGTCCGTCCGTCCGTCCGTCCGTCCGTCCGTCTGTCCGTGTGAACGCCTAGATCTCAGAGATGGTAAGAGCTAGAGCTACCAAACTTTCACATTAGATCCCATATTAATCCATAGGAAGCAAGTTTATTTTATATTTTTGATATCGGGGATAAATTATATAGCTCCCATGGCGGTGTTTGAGACGACCTCGACAAAAAAAGCGTTTTAGATGAATAGTTCGTTTGTTTATGAAGATATCGTAACCAAATTTGGTATTCGAAAGTTTTTTATAGTTCCCAATCACTGTACCAAATTTGATCGAAATCGGTTGACTATATCATATAGCTCCCATAGGACCGATCGGCCAAAATAACTTTTTTAAAGAAAAATTCGCTATATTTCGTTTTTTAATAAAGATATCCTAACCAGATTTGGCGTTTGGAAATTGGACCACTTAAGCAATGTGCCAAATTTGACTATATCATATAGCTCCCATAGGTCCGATCTTCCAAAAAATCGATTTTTTAACAAAATTTGTTGTGTTTCGTTTGTTTGTTAAGATATTGGGACCAAATTTGACATTTGTGAGTATTTTATAGTTCCTAAGTACTGTACTAAATTTAATCCAAATCGTTTGACTAGATCATATAGCTCCCATAGGACCAATCGGTCCAAAAACACGTTTTTCATACAAAATTCGATGTGCTTTGTTTGTTTGTAAAGGTATTTGAAATAAATTTGGCATTCATGTCTTTTTTAAGGTATTTAAGCACTGTGTCAAATTTTATTGAAATCGGTTGACTATATCATATAGCTCCCATAGGAACGATCGGTCAAAAAAAAATTTTTGTTTAAAAATTTTTGTTTTTGGTTTTTTGTGAAGAAATCGGACTTTATTACAAGCTAGTGGTACAGGGTATCCTAAAGTCGTCCGCGCCCGACTTTACGTCCGCCATTTTTTTTACTTCGTTTATTGTAATCAATTTACATTTCAAGGGGTGGACTGGCGTCGAAAGAGGTCACATAAGCGAATTTTTCAAACCAAAACTCAATATTTATATTGAGAAAACAATCCAAACTATGAACAAAGTAAATAGAAAAGGGTCTAGCTGGATAGGGTACTGGAAACTGCCCCCAGCAATTTTTGACAAGTAATGATGCAATTCGATGCAAAGTCGCAAAAAAAAATTTTAGACCATATTTCAGTTTTTAAACTTAACGCGTTGCGGCTTAATTAAAAAAAGACGTGGTTTTCATGTGTATTTATCGATGATCTATGAAGATCCGTTGTTTTCGACCAAAGTTTTGTTCAGTGATGAGGCCCACTTTTGGCTCCACGGCTTCGTGAATAAGCAAAATTGCCGTATTTGGGGAGAAGATCAACCCGAAGAGGATCACCAGCTGCCATTACATCCAAGGAAAACAACGGTTTGGTGCGGTCTGTGGGCTGGTTGTGCGTATCATTTTAAAAATGAGCAAGGTGCGAACGTTACCAACCTTGGACCTTCAGGATGGATCATTTAAAACGCAGTTGCGGCCAACATTTGAACGAGATTACTTTTAAAAAATAAATGCCATAAAATATCTCTTCGAAATCATTAACAAAGATCCCATCATGCCTTTGAAATTTGCATTTGCCAAATCATTAAAAAAAAAGGTCTTAATGAATCACCCATTATGTGTGGGTCTTGCAATGTGCATTTTGGCAATTTTAGATCACTTGCCGCAGTAAGAAAGACGAGTTTAATTTTAAAATATTGATTTAATTTTAATGTGAACAAAAAGTGTAAGTTGTTATAAGTAAAGAATGTGTGATCGTGTTAAATGTTAAATTAATGCTGACAGCAAGCGCTTTAAAAAATTACGTTGCGCTCTCTTCGCCTTGCCGATTGCCACTGGATGGTCGGATCTGCATTGTGTACTTCAAAAGCTCGCTATGCGTTGCTGCAGTCGCGAGCTTTTGAAGAACAGCAAGCACAAAGCGGAGATCAGAACATACGATGTTACGGTGATTTTACCGTTGCTGTTGTTTACAATCAGAGCTTGCTGCTTCCAGTCAGAGTTAGGGTGGTCCCAAAACTCAGACCATTAGCAATAAATATCAGCAACAAAGCGCATACAAATCAGAGTTTGTAAAGTGTTTGTAGTAGTTCTGTGAATGTGTGGGAGGTCGTGGTTAAGCCTAACATCAAAAAACTGTGGTCAATGTGCATTAAGATCAATCGCTGCCAAAATTTGTTGATTTTAAGTTTCAAATATAATTTGTAGTTCTTTATTATTTTAAATTTTATAAATTATAAAATTGTTTTTTATTATATTTTATTAATTGTTAAAAATTTAAATCATTTTTCGTTTGTGCAGCGATTAATTCATGTACTCAATATTGCATCATAACTTATGTTATTTGCATTAGCTCATTTTAAACAAAATATTGTATATATGAAAAAAAAAATTTTTAATTATTCATTTATTACTAATATTTATGTTGGCAATTTCTTTATTTTATTGCTTAAACATACTTTTTAAAAAAATTGGCTACTATCGGGTTTTTGAATAGGGTCGCTACAAAAGTAGAATGATAGGGACAGCAAACGACGCCATTTTTTTCCCACTCTCTTGACATTTCTCTTCAGTAAGGTTTGCCATTTTCTCATAGAAAGATACAATCCAAGAACGAGTCAAAATTATTAAAATTTACTACCGAAATTCGGAGTCAACTTTAACCCTTTTGTGCACGCTTTTTGCACAGGACAGTTAGAATTTTTTTGACGGTTGTTTTTAACTATATTGTGGTCAAATAACACAATTAAATCAAATTTTTTAAAATTTAGTCGCTCCTACTATTTTTAATACTTTGTTGTACATGTACCACATCGTGCATTAAAGGAGTAAAACTGCGTAGCAAAATGATATTAAAGAAATTTTTTTTTTAATATAACAAAACACATATTTTAACATTTCATACCAAACAATTCTTCAGTTTATTAAGTTTAATTAAATTAATAATTTTACTTAATTTTTATAAATGAACTTTTATATACTATAAAATCTAAAAAAGACATCCATTATCAAAAGCAAATAATTTTGCATTTCATTGAACTACTAACTTATATCCTAATAGTAGAAAATTAATTGTTTTAACAAATAAAAATAAATTGTAATATTTCGAATTCATTAGATAACTTTTTGTTTGTATATAAAAAGAATTATTCATTATATATTTCTTTTGGTCTGAATATTGACTTAGCAAAATTTAGTTTAAATGATAATTTGTAAAACAGTTTTTTTTGGGGTAAAACACAAACTTAAATTACGCTTAGTGCAAATCACTGTCGTGCAGAGTCTGCAGCGCGACGGCGATGGTTTTTAATCGGGGAAATGTCCTATTCCATCAAATCGGATGTCTTGAACTGTTTTTATTGATCCACGTCTTGAAGATGATGCCGTTGTTTGTGGAGAACACGATGGGCGGCCTCGTCTTTTTAGGATAAAGACACTTTTGTGTACTAATCCAATTGCAATTTGTATGTGGAATTGAAATTAGCTCACAATGACGTCTATACAAAAGCCAGCTATTCGTAACTGCTGAGTTAATAATCCAAAAGAAAATTCGCATATAGTATTTTCGGGATCGATGATTTATTTTATATAATTCACAGAGCATGTCGGACAGGTCTACGCCTCCGATAAAGCGATTGTTTTGCTGAACAACTCTAGGTATTGCAATGTCAATTGACTTTTTATCTTTCTGGCTCCATCGCTGGCCTGTAGATATTGGCTCAATATGGTTATTATCATACCATTTTACAGCAATAATGTCATAATTCATTTCTAATCTATAGTCATAAGAGCCACGACCTTTTTTCTTTAATTTTGCTTTAGAGTCCAAATTACAGTTTCCCAAACGATTGCTACGAACTGTTCCAGTTACCGAAATTCCTTCTTCTTTTTAAGCTTTCAACAAATGTATCGATGTGAGCCAATTATCGAAAAATACCTCAAAGTTCCGATGAGCTGGTATATCCTTTTCCAAGTGAATAACTATATAAGACGAAATGCCGAAACCATAATTAAGGCAAGTTCCTTCTCCTACGTACATGGCGAAGTCATATGTTATACCAGACTTTCCACATCTTGTAAACATTATAAAACCCCATTTGTGCGGCTCATCTACGCTGTTATGTTACTCTGGAGGAATCATGAGACAATTTTTGCGGTAGCCTTCTAAAATGGGCCTAGTCTTAAGATCAACATTTTGATATTTTTCAATTATTTCCAGCCGTGATTTATCAAAGTAAAAGATGTCTATATCCTCTGATTCAGTGTCATCAATATCCACACCTTCCAGAAGTTCCTTAGCCAGAAAATCTTCTGCTGAGTCATCCTTACATATTTTATTCATTAATGTGTAAGCGATTGAGGATTTCTCTGTGTAAGTATGCGGAAGCTCTATTTCAACCTCTGCCTCCGAGTCATCCCAATCAATTTCAATAATTTTTTTAATTTCAGTGAAAGTTAATCCTTTGTCGATCCATAATTTATAAGGATTAAATAAACAGCTAGAAAAAACAATGGAACTTAACAAAATTATAATAAAAAAATGGCGTACGTAAAGTCGGGCGCGGACGACTTTGGGATACCCTGTACCACTAGCTTGCAATAAAATCCGGTTCCTTCACAAAAAACCAAAA
Source organism: Chymomyza amoena (assembly GCA_037043745.1). Taxonomy (NCBI): domain Eukaryota; kingdom Metazoa; phylum Arthropoda; class Insecta; order Diptera; family Drosophilidae; genus Chymomyza; species Chymomyza amoena. The sequence continues at coordinate 38,317 of JBAMAX010001326.1, forward strand.
CAGAATAATTTTTAAGCAAAAAAATTTTTTTTTTGATCAATCGATCCTATGGGAGCTATATGACTATATATATGAATCAACCGATTTCAATAAAATTTGACACAGTGATTTAATATCTTAAAGAAGATCTGAATGCTGAATTTAGTTCAAATATCTTTACAAACAAATGAAACACATCGGATTTTGTATAAAAAACGTTTTTTTGGACCGATTGGTCCTATTGGAGCTATATGATATAGTCAACCGCTTTGGATTAAATTTAATACAGTGCTTCGGAACTATAAAAAACTCTCGAAAGTCAAATTTGGTTCCAATATCTCAATAAACAAACGAAACACAACAAATTTAGTTAAAAAATCGATTTTTTGAAAGATCGGCCCTATGGGAGCTATATGATATAGTCAACCGATTTTGTTCAAATTTGGCACATTGCTTGAGTGCTCTAAAAAATTTCCAAACGCCAAATCTAAATACGATATCTTTATAAACAAACAAAATATAGCGAATTTTGATTTCAAAAAGTTATTTTGGCCGATCGGTCCTATGGGAGCTATATGATATAGTCAACCGATTTAGATGAAATTCGTTACAGTACTTGGGAATCACAATCAATTTTCAAATACCAAATTTGGTTACGATATCTTCATGAACAAACGAATTATCCATCGAAAACCTTTTTTTTTTGTCGATGTCGTGTCAAACACCCATATGGGAGCTATATAATTTATCCCCGATATCAAAAAATTAAAATAAACTTGTCTCCTATGGAATAATATGGGATCTAATGTGAAAGTTTGGTTACTCTAGATCTTACAATCTCTGAGATCTAGGCGTTCACACGGACAGACGGACGGACATGGGTATATCGACTTCTCTATTCACCCTGATCATATTTTGGGTAACTTTGGGGTGTGTCCGACGTCTCCTTCTATATGTGACATACATTTTCGGCTTGCACAAACTTAATATACCCTTGGTACCATACGGTACAGGGTATAAAAAAAGGGCTGTTAGTTGGTGAATTTATCTATAAAAATAAGGGAAATATACAAATGTATCGAAAATAAAACGGGAAAATAACGATTGTTTTTCATATTTTATTTAAAATCTGTCTGAAAACCGAATCCAAATTAAATTATTCGGTTTGGATTTCTCATTTCTGATTAACTGTTTAATTGTTTTAATGGTATGCAGTTAGCAAACTTTATGCTTTCAAAAAAAGGATTATATATATAAAATAAAGGCATATTTTACAAAACCACAAGAAACAAAAATGATGTAAGTCGATTCGACTACAATATTGAAAAAAATGACTTTCATCTTAGTATTTAATTTCTGATCCTGGTTGACGTTTCTATAGAAATGCCCACAACAATTGAAGAAATAGACAATTTAAAAAAGGGATTCGTCAACTAACATGTCAATAAACCTTTAAAAAAGAAAAATTTTTTTTTTGCCCGCATTTCGCGTTTGGTATGCTCACTTCGCATTCATCCACTCGTGACAAGCTTTTATTATCGACAGCTGATACATATCGATTAAATTATTAAAAATGCATGTTTGCCATCTCTATATTAAACACCGAAATAGGAGTTCAATTAGAAATAACTAACAATGGCTGCTTCAGATGACAGAGATCAGCATTTCGAAGTAAGTTAATTACTAAAATATGAATGGTTTTTCTTTATTTTTAATTTTTTTTCTTGCTTCTCATCTCAATTTACTTCACAGGGTTCGCGTTCTGAGCAGGAGCGTTTACTTCGCACAGTTTACGTTGCCAATTTATCGTTTTACACTAAAGAAGGGCAAATCTATGAGCTGTTTTCGCGCTGTGGCGATGTGCTTGCCATTAGAATGGGATTGGACAAATATAAAATAACTCCATGTGGCTTTTGTTATGTGGAATACCAGACACGATCTGAGGCTGAAGCTGCTATACGGTAAGGCTGCTAAAGTTCTTTGGTTTGTATTTGCAGATAAACTATTTTATTCCTAGATTTGTTAATGGAACACGTCTCGAAAACCGTATCATTCGTGTTGACTGGAATGTCGGCTTTATTGAGGGTCGTGGCGAAGCTGGAGAAGGGAGGCTACGGAAAACTGCTTTCCGAGAAAATTGTTCCAAGCACAGATACCTCTTGACTCTGTGGTAATTTACATGCATAGATTCGAGCATACTGCTCTTAATTTTTATACCTATGTGTTATTGGTTTTAAGCTAAATAAAAACACTTTTGGTAACGGCAGCAGTCCAAAAAAAAAGTGGTTTAATAAATAACTGTATGCATGTACATAAGTCGGTAAAGTCGTAAACAAACAACAACACAGTACATATGTACATGCAGAACTATGTAAAGCATAGAGCAAATGAATAAGCTGAATAAGCGCTCAACACTTCCACTTTTATTCATCAGATTATCTGGACTATAAGCAACATTATTCTATTCTTTTAATGTTCAACAACAACTTCTGATTATTAAAAGTTTGTCTTTTAAGCGGTTTAGTGAGAATATCAGCAAACTGTTCGTTCGATGGCACGTATTTTAGTGCAAATCCGCCTTTCTTATAAACCTCTCTAATATAATGGTATTTAACTTCAATATGATTTGTGCGCTTGTGGTATTGGGTATTTTTTACCAAGTTGATGGTTTGGTTGTACAAGCACAACTCCGGTGTTGCAAGATCATCAATTAATTCGGCTAACAAACCACGAATCCAAATTAATTCTTTTACGCCCTCGCATGCTGCTATATCTATATTCGGCTTCAGTTGTTGAAAGCGCCACAGTAGCCAGAATTTTCGATGACCATGATATAGGACTGCCTCAGAACATCATGACTCAATTGGAGGATATGAGCGCCTTGTCTTAGTATCCCCAGCGTAGTGCGAATCACTGTAGCAAGTCAATGATAAATTATTATTTTTTTCAAAACAAATACCTTCATCAAGTGTTCCACACAAATATCTGAAAATTCTCTTAACAGCCTGTACATGCTAGATTTGATAAGTATCCAGTAAACGTACGAAATTGCATATGCCAGATCTGGTCTTGACACCATAGACAGGTACATAAGTAATCCCATTGCTTCGCGATATGGATAGTTGGTTCGTTGTGAGCCTTCCTCAGCATGGAAAACACCTTCGGCTGGCGTACTTACTGCAGTATTACCTTATCATTGCGCACATTGCCAACAAACGCGCATGGATCCGTAAAATTAGTTTTCAGGTTAAAGTTCTCTAATAGTTGCGCGAATTTCCGATTCCAACATCTGGATGCTTTCTTAAATCCATAAAGACTTTTGTTCAGCTTGCAAACCTTTTTCAGTTCCTTCTTCATATCCAGCTGGTTGATGCATATAAATTTCTAGCTCAAGATCGCTATGCAGGAATGCTGTTTTAACATCAAACTGCTTTAAAGTCAATCCCATGAGTATTGATGAGAATTTTGCAACTGGACTGAATGTCTTTTATAAGGAGACATTGCCTAAATTTTGTATAAATCCTCACGCTACTAAACGCGCTTTGAATCTTTCGATTTGACCATTTTCGTCTCGCCTTACCTTGTACACCCATTCATTTATATAGGCCTTTTATTTTCTGGCAGGGGTACCAATTTCCAAGTCTTATTAATGGCTAACGACTCGATTTCCTCGTCGCCCTGTTCTGTCGCCTCTTCAAATGTTGCAGGCGTATCGCAATCGGCTAGAAATGCACAATGTAGGGCTGCGTCCTCCTTTACTCTACTTTTTGATCGCGTATTGTATCCTCTTGCTGGTAGATTATTTTTAACATCCACTCTATTTTGGTTAACATCTTCAAAAACCTTTTTACTGCCCCCTTTGGGTGGACTGGTCATTACAACCTTAAGTATTCTGTCATCAGATGTGGATATGGGATCAGCTATTTCTGTGTGTGTTATACTTGCAGTGTCGCATACCTCTCGTATAATAACATCTCTTGAATTTTCAATTTTGCGTTCTTGTGGTATCCAAATCCTGCAGCCCTTTCAATTGTCTTCATATCCAACGAATACACCTTTCTTGGATTTTGCATTCAATTTTCTTCGCTATTCTTGTGGTATATGAGCGTATCCATCCGATCCAAAAACTCGTAGATTGGAAATTTTATGCTTTTGTCCAAACCACATCTCAAATGGAGTCAACTTATTTTGCTTAGTCTTGTCTGTTCGATTAAGCGTATTAACAACATTTTGAACTGCCTCGCCCCAATACTTCAGGCTTAGGTCTTTGGCATGTATCATAGATCTTGCAGCTTCTATGATAGTTTGCATGTCCCTTTCAGCTCCGGCCATTATGCTCCGGTATATAAGTCGTTGATTTCTGGTGTGTGACTCTGTGCATCTGCAAAATATCAATTATTTTTTTATTAACATATTCCAATCTGTTATCGGATCTTATACATTTTACTCTTTTTCCAGTGTCAGCTTCCACTCGATCCAAAAACCTTTTCAAATAAGTACTGACCTCTACTTTCCTTTAAATACAGTACACATAGCGATAGTTTGAAAAATGATCACGAAATAGTAGCATATATCTGGCGCCTCAATTTGAAGTCTCTTGCATAGGACCACATAAATCAGTATGAACGAGCTCACCTTAAATTTTCGCTCCATTCTGGCTTTGGTCAAAACTAGGACGATGCTGTTTACCCAAGAAGCACGCCTCAAAAAATGAACTGCAATTGCTGAATGGTATATTTTGTTCAAGGAGTACCTCCTTAACATGCTCCTTGCCTTGGTGAGTGTCTCAGTTTTCACAGCAACGTTTGGCTCTGCCGACGTATTGATCGTTAAAAATTGTTTAAAGAGATTTAAATCGCCTCTTTCGCCTCGCACCAAAACCTTTTCTTGTTTCTCAAAACTGCATTGACTGCCATAAGCCCGTAAAGTGTAACCTTTGTCTAAGCATGCATTGGATGAGAAGAGATTAAGCTTTATATCAGGGACATAAAATACATCATCCATATATTTCGTATTTCAAACATTACCATCATATGCTTTTACCACAATATCGCCTTTTCCGTATGCCTGCACAATTGAGCCATCAGCAATTCGTACATATTTTGGTTTCTCCAATTTCTTGTAGTTCTCGAACCATGCCTTGCGATATGTCATATGATCACTTGCCTCGGAGTCCATAAACCACGTATCTTCCTGGGGTATGGCTGATTACACTGGTAAACACTGTTTTTGTCACATGAACTTAGTAATGATTTTTGTTTATGTTGGCATACCTACATTAAAAAAAAATATACAGGGGTGCCACAGAAAACCAATTCGATTCAATTTCGATGCAATTGCAATTCTTGGTGCCACAGACATGGCTAACAACGGTTTTAAAACCGCTCATAGTCATGTATGTGGCACCAAGAATTGGAATTGTATCGAAATTGAATCGAATTGGTTTTTTTAAAACCCTTGTTAGCCATGTCTGTGGCACCAAGAATTGGAATTGAAATCGAATTGGTTTTCTGTGGCACCCCTGATAATTTCGTTCCAGTCACGTTCAGTTTTTTTTTGACAGTTATATATTCATTTCTAACCTCAATGCGCGTTATTGTTTCAGCAACTGTATAACTACTGCATTTAATTAATTTACATTTTATTTATGTTAATGGCATCGTGAATATGCCACGAAAGTGTTCTAATAACCCCGACAGTTTTTGTTATGTGTGTGGGAAATTAACTTTTACATCCCAGCGTCGAAAATTTACGCCATTAATTGAACAGTGCTATTCAGATTATTTTGGATTTCCTGTGTTACATCAAGATAGATCCTGGGCTCCACATATATTGTTGGAAACTTAAGAGAGACTTACCAGAAGCTGAATATTCACGAAAATGATCATTTTTTATTGTACATTAAAAAAAACTTTCGTTAAGTGTAATTAATTTTCCTACTCTTTTACAAAAATATATGTTTCGATATCACAAGGATACCTTATGTGCCAATTTTTTTTCCTTGACATATTATTGCTTGGTGACCCCAGTATATTCAAAATTTGATATGAGTTTTTGTGTGACAAAAAAAGAGTTTAAGTTTTGTTAACCAGTGTTATACGAACATAGGTTATCCTCGCTTATGAACGCATCCCCACATGGCTTCTGAAATTCCTCCCATTTGGGACGAGAGTGTCCAATGCCCAGTCTGCTTGCATATAAAACATTTACCTTTGAATATCCTTCTTTCCTTCCTGTGACTTTGCTTATGCACCTGTTTAGCTACAAATGCTTCCTGTCTAAAATTGTGAATTCCCAGACGAGACTCCTCCATACATAAGCGCGCAGTTAACGTTTTTAATGTGCGCTCCTTTAGTGCGGCCTCCCATGAAGCAAAGAAATGATTATATTGCTCAGGCAAGGTCATCAAAACTTTTGTAAGCAGCATGTTCTCTGAGATTTTCTCACCAAGATCCTCTAGCTGCCTCGCAATTTTCTGGAACTTAGTCATATGCATTGCGATGGTGTCCTCTGGATCTTGAGTATGTATATTGAAAAAACTGTTCTTGAAATAAATGTATTGACGTCTCCGACAAATAAAATTTTGGTTACCAAAAAGTGCAATACCCTGGAATAGCTAAACCAGGTGAAAACGATCCGAAATTTTGTATAAATACCCAAATGAGTCTGCCATCAGCAACAACAGAATCGCGTCCAATACCCAATTCCAAATAAGCGACAGATAACATTGGGAACTCTGCGGCTGTATGCATTCGTCAGTTTCAGAGATCTCATGAACCACCTGAAGCTAATGCAGGGTACGAGCAGCTATACGAAGTTGGCGCCTACGAACTCCTTACGAGACATTTGGAGAATGGTCACAATGTAGGGAGAGCCAAAACATCCGACCATGTCTGTGTGGGCAATGCGAGCAAGCTAAACAAGGTATGCATCTGGAAATGGGAAATGCAACTTATTCTGTGAAGCGTCTTTCCTTGAGAGCAGGCTGTATGGCAAAGCAAACAATGTTAAATGGCAGATCGTTAACAGAGAAAACCCAAGATGAAACTCACCAACAACGCGGGAGAATCTTACAGAAACAGTTGAAGCGCCTACTAAGTTACGGACTACGTTTATTCGGATATAGCTGTTCGTAAAGAGTTCATCTGCACCAAAATAGATTGTATAAGATGGCAACCCTTCAAGCCAAGCAATAGTAAAGTAGAAGGTAGAAGATAACTGCTAGAGACATGGTCGGGACAGGAACGAAATCCAATTAATACGAAGACAGCAGCCAACGAAAACTTGAACCTGTAGAATTCACTGTCTATATGCATGCTAGAGAAAAGGCTGAATATTTCAGAGAATGCTTAGTTAAGCAATCCATTTATTCCAAACATTACGTTGGTAAAAAGATGCTCCAACAAAGACATTGTGTTCGCAATACTCGGATAAGTTTTTGGTAGATGTAGCTAATTTTTCAGTATCCCAAATCTCGAAGATAGCTATACATATATATTCAAGCACACTGGCAAGCCACATTGGCAAGAAGTAAATTAAAGTTTTGCCTCTAGTACTATTAGTGCTGTGGATGGAGCGCGTCTTTCAATTTGAACTTAAATTCAACTAATACCAAAATATGTATACATATTTAGTAATATCAAACACAATATTTATGCCATTAGAAAATTACGATGTTTTATTATACATAGGTATAAAAATTAAGAGCAGTATGCTCGAATCTATGCATGCAAATTACCACAGAGTCATTTGGTTTCTGTGCTTCCAGCCATTTTCTCGGACATCCGTTTTCCGTAGCCTCCCCTCTCAGCATCGTAGTCGGTACGGAATTCATCGCGCACTTGTCCTCCAGCTCTGCCACGACCATACTGGCGACCCTCAACAAAACCGGTATCCCAGTCAATGCGAATGACACGCTCGTCAAGACTCGTGCGATTTACATATCTAGGAATAGAATAGTTTCCACATAGAATGTCTGCATATACAAACCAAGGAACTTAAGCAGTCTTACCGCATAGCATCTTCCGCCTCAGCTCGTGTCTCGAATTCCACAAAACAAAAGCCACATGGCGATCTTTTATATTTGTCTAATCCCATTACAACGGCTTCCACTTCGCCACAGCGCGAAAACAGCTCATGGACCTGCTCTTCTGTAGTATAAAATGATAAGTTGCCAACATAAAGTGTAACGAGTTTTGCGTAGTAAACGCTCCTGCTCAGAAAGTGAACCCTGTGAAGTAAATTGAGGTGCAAGAAAAGAAATAAGAAAAACCATCCATATTTTAGTAATTAACTTACTTTGAAATGCTGATCTCTGTAGGAGCTTAATTTTAATGACGAAGCCATTGTGAGTTATTTCTAATAGTAATGAACTCCTATTTTGTTGTTTAATATAGAGGTGGGAAAAGCATGCCTTTTAATAATTTAATCGATATGTATCGGCTGTCGATAATAAAAGCTTCTCACGAATGGATGAATGCGAAGTGTGCATATGAAATGCGAAATGCGGGAAAAAAACAATTTTTCTTTTTTTTAAGGTTTATTGACATGTTAGTTGACGAATTCCTTTTTTAAATTGTCTATTTCTTCAATTGTT
>JBAMAX010001331.1:0-43973 GCA_037043745.1 Chymomyza amoena
TATTCATAAAAGAAACTAAAAATTCAAGTTCAAGACCATTCACCTTTGGAAAGACTGGAATGGAACGTTGCATTGAACCAAAATAAGAGACGTATTATTATCGTTATTTTGGATCAATCAAATGATCTAACGCTCAATAGTTACATTCATTTAACTCTTTAAGAGAGCTTGGAAGAACAAAATATAAAAGAAATTATGAGATCGACATTTACAGCGTTGGATCGATCTCTCGCGAAGGCTGCTGGAAGAGAGAGGTTCGGGCGGTAGTTGTGTTAATTTATGCAATTAATAATATCATAGCACTCATAAATGTAATTAATTTTAAAAGAAAATCGTGTTAATTAATGCAAGGAAACTTTAAGGCTTAAAACACACGTGCCGACTTATAGCAGCAAAAAAAATGAACAAGATAACCAGAATTGACAAAATATTTGGTAAGTTTTGGAGTTGCTACCTTTTATAGTCTGAAACACTGAGATAATGATCATACAGACCTATAGACGAATGACGGGATTCATTTTGGTATAAAGAACTCATGGAGGGCAATCCTTTCCTCTGCTTGTTAGATACACAGAGCAAAGTCATAAAAGCCTTAACTTTATGTATAAGGCTTCCTACCCTCCAGCATACCATCTATTCTGGATAGACTCTTTTGTTTGAGAAGTGGCTAATGGCTACAAAGCTTTTTGGCCACAGTACTATATTTCTTGTTTATGAGGCTCAAATGAGTTTATATAGCTCAATTGGTACGTCTAATGCATCCAACGAGGATACGTCCTCATCGCTGGACTCCTAAAGCAGTAACTTTGGCAAAAGAGCTACATTTTATGTTTGTAAGACTCACATGACTATAAAGGCATGACCAATCCATACAACGAAGACCGAGTCTAGCCCATCGCTGGGTTCTTACAGCCTCCTCACTTTAAAAAGCCGATAAGACGATTAGTTGGGAAGCGCAAAGGTTTAAAATTTTTATTTTTTGTTCTATGATCATTGTTTATAGGAGAGCTCCTTTTGAGAGCAGTATTTGAAAATTAGAATTAAAACAGCAAATTGAAGAATGAATAATACTGGAGGCCTTATGCACCACGTTCCCGGGATAATATAATATTCAGACGTTCCATTTCATTCAGCTGCCGATTTAGTTCCTGCGAAGTACGAAAGAATTCCTGCACGTCATTTTCACGAGCAAAGTGCTTCAGTTTTTCCTTGTTATTTTTAACTTTTCTATTAAGACGCATAATCTTCAATTGAATCTGACGTCGTGTGTCCTTAAAGATTCGTGCTAAAACCCAGCATACCAAGGGCGTGACCAACAAGGCGATTATCACTTCTAAATGAAATTTGGGCTGTGTGAAAATCTTATCCAAGACATCATACAAAAACTTCTTAAGTAAATCCAATGTAGTATCGGGAGCTTGGCTTCTGTGAAAATTGTTAGTTTTTTAAAGTTTTAAAGGACACATCAGTACTTACAGGAACGCATTTTCATAAAAATTCTTCATTGACTTCGTGGCAAACGAGTAACACATCCCAGAAACTTTTTTAAGCATTTCCAAGTCTTTTAATGGTTCAATTGAAAACAAATTAGTTGCTTGTTTATAACACTTTCCCAAAAAAACCAAAATCGAATCCATCATAAAAAAATTTAAAAAACGAGACACTTTTTTATGAGACTATTGCTTCAATAAAATAAATGTATTTATTACGTATTTTATTTAAGACACTAATTTTTCTTTATTGGCAAAGGGAACTAGATTTTATGCTAAGTCGACGCCGTTGTTCACTAGTTTAAAAAGTTAAAAAAACGTTTTACAACATTTTTATACCATAAGTACATATATTTCATGGGAAAAAAATACTTAACACTCAGTAAGTGCAGCTTTTAGTTCAAGTAAACTAAACAATGAACTAGTTCGTGAGCAAGAACACTCACACTAATTGTGCCACTTCTAATGTGTAATTATACCCTGTACCGTATGGTACAAATGGTATATTAAGTTTCTGCCAGCCGAAAATGTATGTAACATATAGAAGGAGACACCCCAACGATACCTAAAATATGATCAGAGTGACTAGAGAAGTCGATATACCCATTTCCGTCTGTCCGTCCGTCCATCCGTCCGTATCGTATCCAAGTTTGGCATTCGAAAATTTTTTATAGTTCCCAAGCACTGTACCAAGTTTAATCAAAATCGGTTGACTATATAATATAGCGCTCATAGGACGAATCGGTCCAAAAATTCGATTTTCATACAAATTTCGATGTGTTTCGTTTGGTTGGTAAGATATTTGAACCAAATTCGGCATTCACGTCTTTTTAAAGGTACCAAAGCACTGTGTCAAATTTGATAGAAATCGGTTGACTATATCATATACATAGTTCCCATAGGAACAGGTACAGGGTATCCCAAAGTCGCCCGACTTTACGTACGATATTTTTTTAGAAATATATTTTTTGATATTCTTAGATTCTTTGTGTGTTAACTTTAAGTTGAAATACTTTTTGGCAATTATTTTTAATTATTTTAAAAAGAACACAATTATACACTTAGATGCTTATTATGCCTTAATTCCCTAATATTACCTCTTTTCTTAAATTGAAAAAATAAATGGCATTTCTGCAATGTTTACATATTTAAGAAACTGGTTTTACCAAACAGATGTGCATTTATTGATAAAAATTCAAGAAATATACAAATGTATCGCAAATAAAAATCTGTCTGAAAACCGAATCCGCAGCATGGCCGATTAATTGTTTAATTGCATAATGGTATGCAGTTAATTGAATAGCATACTTAATGCTTTCAAAAATAGGATTAAGATCTACTTTCAGCTTCTTTCGTTTTTTAAACAATTTATACAAAAGCAAAAGGAATATTTTTACAAAATCGCAAAAAACAAAAATGCTGTAAGCCGATATTGAAAAAATCACTCTTGTCTTAATATTGAATTTCTGACCCTGGTCGACGTTTCTGTAGAAATGCTCATAACAATTGAAAAAATAGACAATTTAAAAAAGGAATGCGTCAACTAACATGTCAATAAACCTTAAAAAAAAGAAAAATAGTTTTTTTCCCGCATTTCGCATTTCATATGCACACTTCGCATTCATCCATTCGTGAGAAGCTTTTATTATCGACAGCCGATACATATCGATTAAATTATTAAAAGGCATGCTTTTCCCACCTCTATAAAAAACAACAAAATAGGAGTTCATTACTATTAGAAATAACTCACAATGGCTTCGTCATTAAAATTAAGCTCCTACAGAGATCAGGAATTCAAAGTAAGTTAATTACTAAAATATGGATGGTTTTTCTTATTTCTTTTCTTGCACCTCAATTTACTTCACAGGGTTCACTTTCTGAGCAGGAGCGTTTACTACGCAAAACTCGTACACTTTATGTTGGCAACTTATCATTTTATACTACAGAAGAGCAAGTCCATGAGCTGTTTTCGCGCTGTGGCGAAGTGGAAGCCGTTGTAATGGGATTAGACAAATATAAAAGATCGCCATGTGGCTTTTGTTTTGTGGAATTCGAGACACGAGCTGAGGCGGAAGATGCTATGCGGTAAGACTGCTTAAGTTCCTTGGTTTGTATATGCAGATATTCTATGTGGAAATTATTCTATTCCTAGATATGTAAATGGCACGAGTCTTGACGAGCGTGTCATTCGCATTGACTGGGATACCGGTTTTGTTGAGGGTCGTGCCAGAGCTGGAGGACAAGTGCGCGATGAATTCCGTACCGACTACGATGCTGAGAGGGGAGGCTACGGAAAACGGATGTCCGAGAAAATGGCTGGAAGCACAGAAACCAAATGACTCTGTGGTAATTTGCATGCATAGATTCGAGCATACTGCTCTTAATTTTTATACCTATGTATAATAAAACATCGTAATTTTCTAATGGCATAAATATTGTATTTGATATTACTAAATATGTATACATATTTTGGTATTAATTGAATTTAAGTTCAAATTGAAAGATGTGCTCCATCCACAGCACTAATTGTACTAGAGGCAATTTACTTCTTGCCAATGTGGCTTGTCAGTGTGCTTGAATATATATGTATAGCTATCTTCGAGATTTGGGATACTGAAAAATTAGCTACATCTACCAAAAACTTATCCGAGTATTGCGAACACAATGTCTTTGTTGGAGCATCTTTTTACCAACGTAATGTTTGGAATAAATGGATTGCTTAACTAAGCATTCTCTGAAATATTCAGCCTTTTCTCTAGCATGCATATAGACAGTGAATTCTACAGGTTCAAGTTTTCGTTGGCTGCTGTCTTCGTATTAATTGGATTTCGTTCCTGTAATCCTAGCAGTTATCTTCTACCTTCTACTTTACATTGCTTGGCTTGAAGGGTTGCCATCTTATACAATCTATTTTGGTGCAGATGAACTCTTTACGAACAGCTATATCCGAATAAACGTAGTCCGTAACTTAGTAGGCGCTTCAACTGTTTCTGTAAGATTCTCCCTCGTTGTTGGTGAGTTTTATCTTGGGTTTTCTCTGTTAACGATCTGCCATTTAACATTGTTTGCTTTGCCATACAGCCTGCTCTCAAGGAAAGACGCTTCACAGAATAAGTTGCATTTCCCATTTCCAGATGCATACCTTGTTTAGCTTGCTCGCATTGCCCACACAGACATGGTCGGATGTTTTGACTCTCCCTACATTGTGAACATTCTCCAAATGTCTCGTAAGGAGTTCGTAGGGGCCAACTTAGTATAGCTGCTCGTACCCTGCATTAGCTTCAGGTGGTTTATGAGATCTCTGAAACTGATAAATGCACGTAGCCGTAGAGTTCCCAATGTTATATGTCACTTATTTGGAATTGGGTATTGGACGCGATTCTGTTGTTGCTGATGGCAGACTCATTTGGGTATTTATACAAAATTTCGGATCGTTTTCACCTGGTTTAGCTATTCCAGGGTATTGCACTTTTTGGTAACCAAAATTTTATTTGTCGGAGACGTCAATACATTTATTTCAAGAACAGTTTTTTCAATATACATACATACAAAAGATCCAGAGGACACCATCGCAATGCATATGACTAAGTTCCAGAATATTGCGAGGCAGCTAGAGGATCTTGGTGAGAAAATCTCAGAGAACATGCTGCTTACAAATGTTTTGATGACCTTGCCTGAGCAATATAATCATTTCTTTGCTTCATGGGAGGCCGCACTAAAGGAGCGCACATTAAAAACGTTAACTGCGCGCTTATGTATGGAGGAGTCTCGTCTGGGAATTCACAATTTTAGACAGGAAGCATTTGTAGCTAAACAGGTGCATAAGCAAAGTCACAGGAAGGAAAGAAGGATATTCAAAGGTAAATGTTTTATATGCAAGCAGACTGGGCATTGGACACTCTCGTCCCAAATGGGAGGAATTTCGAGAAGCCATGTGGGGATGCGTTCATAAGTGAGGATAACCTATGTTCGTATAACACTGGTTAACAAAACTTAAACTCTTTTTTGTCACACAAAAACTCATATCAAATTTTGAATATACTGGGGTCACCAAGCAATAATATGTCAAGGAAAAAAATTGGCACATAAGGTATCCTTGTGATATCGAAACATATATTTTTGTAAAGAGTAGGAAAATTAATTACACTTAACGAAAGTTTTTTTTAATGTACAATAAAAAATGATCATTTTCGTGAATATTTAGCTTCTGGTAAGTCTCTTTTAAGTTTCCAACAATATATGTGGAGCCCAGGATCTATCTTGATGTAACACAGGAAATCCAAAATAATCTGAATAGCACTGTTCAATTAATGGCGTAAATTTTCGACGCTGGGATGTAAAAGTTAATTTCCCACACACATAACAAAAACTGTCGGGGTTATTAGAACACTTTCGTGGCATATTCACGATGCCATTAACATAAATAAAATGTAAATTAATTAAATGCAGTAGTTATACAGTTGCTGAAACAATAACGCGCATTGAGGTTAGAAATGAATATATAACTGTCAAAAAAAAACTGGACGTGACTGGAACGAAATTATCAGGGGTGCCACAGAAAACCAATTCGATTTCAATTCCAATTCTTGGTGCCACAAACATGGCTAACAAGGGTTTTAAAAAACCAATTCGATTCAATTTCGATACAATTCCAATTCTTGGTGCCACATACATGACTATGAGCGGTTTTAAAACCGTTGTTAGCCATGTCTGTGGCACCAAGAATTGCAATTGCATCGAAATTGAATCGAATTGGTTTTCTGTGGCACCCCTGTATATTTTTTTTTAATGTAGGTATGCCAACATAAACAAAAATCATTACTAAGTTCATGTGACAAAAACAGTGTTTACCAGTGTAATCAGCCATACCCCAGGAAGATACGTGGTTTATGGACTCCGAGGCAAGTGATCATATGACATATCGCAAGGCATGGTTCGAGAACTACAAGAAATTGGAGAAACCAAAATATGTACGAATTGCTGATGGCTCAATTGTGCAGGCATACGGAAAAGGCGATATTGTGGTAAAAGCATATGATGGTAATGTTTGAAATACGAAATATATGGATGATGTATTTTATGTCCCTGATATAAAGCTTAATCTCTTCTCATCCAATGCATGCTTAGACAAAGGTTACACTTTACGGGCTTATGGCAGTCAATGCAGTTTTGAGAAACAAGAAAAGGTTTTGGTGCGAGGCGAAAGAGGCGATTTAAATCTCTTTAAACAATTTTTAACGATCAATACGTCGGCAGAGCCAAACGTTGCTGTGAAAACTGAGACACTCACCAAGGCAAGGAGCATGTTAAGGAGGTACTCCTTGAACAAAATATACCATTCAGCAATTGCAGTTCATTTTTTGAGGCGTGCTTCTTGGGTAAACAGCATCGTCCTAGTTTTGACCAAAGCCAGAATGGAGCGAAAATTTAAGGTGAGCTCGTTCATACTGATTTATGTGGTCCTATGCAAGAGACTTCAAATTGAGGCGCCAGATATATGCTACTATTTCGTGATCATTTTTCAAACTATCGCTATGTGTACTGTATTTAAAGGAAAGTAGAGGTCAGTACTTATTTGAAAAGGTTTTTGGATCGAGTGGAAGCTGACACTGGAAAAAGAGTAAAATGTATAAGATCCGATAACAGATTGGAATATGTTAATAAAAAAATAATTGATATTTTGCAGATGCACAGAGTCACACACCAGAAATCAACGACTTATATACCGGAGCATAATGGCCGGAGCTGAAAGGGACATGCAAACTATCATAGAAGCTGCAAGATCTATGATACATGCCAAAGACCTAAGCCTGAAGTATTGGGGCGAGGCAGTTCAAAATGTTGTTAATACGCTTAATCGAACAGACAAGACTAAGCAAAATAAGTTGACTCCATTTGAGATGTGGTTTGGACAAAAGCATAAAATTTCCAATCTACGAGTTTTTGGATCGGATGGATACGCTCATATACCACAAGAATAGCGAAGAAAATTGAATGCAAAATCCAAGAAAGGTGTATTCGTTGGATATGAAGACAATTGAAAGGGCTGCAGGATTTGGATACCACAAGAACGCAAAATTGAAAATTCAAGAGATGTTATTATACGAGAGGTATGCGACACTGCAAGTATAACACACACAGAAATAGCTGATCCCATATCCACATCTGATGACAGAATACTTAAGGTTGTAATTGAAGAATGCGACCAGTCCACCCAAAGGGGGCAGTAAAAAGGTTTTTGAAGATGTTAACCAAAATAGAGTGGATGTTAAAAATAATCTACCAGCAAGAGGATACAATACGCGATCAAAAAGTAGAGTAAAGGAGGACGCAGCCCTACATTGTGCATTTCTAGCCGATTGCGATACGCCTGCAACATTTGAAGAGGCGACAGAACAGGGCGACGAGGAAATCGAGTCGTTAGCCATTAATAAGACTTGGAAATTGGTACCCCTGCCAGAAAATAAAAGGCCTATATAAATGAATGGGTGTACAAGGTAAGGCGAGACGAAAATGGTCAAATCGAAAGATTCAAAGCGCGTTTAGTAGCGCGAGGATTTACACAAAAATTGGGCACTGATTATGAGGAGACATTCAGTCCAGTTGCAAAATTCTCATCAATACTCATGGGATTGACTTTAAAGCAGTTTGATGTTAAAACAGCATTCCTGCATAGCGATCTTGAGCTAGAAATTTATATGCATCAACCAGCTGGATATGAAGAAGGAACTGAAAAGGTTTGCAAGCTGAACAAAAGTCTTTATGGATTTAAGAAAGCATCCAGATGTTGGAATCGGAAATTCGCGCAACTATTAGAGAACTTTAACCTGAAAACTAATTTTACGGATCCATGCGTGTTTGTTGGCAATGTGCGCAATGATAAGGTAATACTGCAGTAAGTACGCCAGCCGAAGGTGTTTTCCATGCTGAGGAAGGCTCACAACGAACCAACTATCCATATCGCGAAGCAATGGGATTACTTATGTACCTGTCTATGGTGTCAAGACCAGATCTGGCATATGCAATTTCGTACGTTTACTGGATACTTATCAAATCTAGCATGTACAGGCTGTTAAGAGAATTTTCAGATATTTGTGTGGAACACTTGATGAAGGTATTTGTTTTGAAAAAAATAATAATTTATCATTGACTTGCTACAGTGATTCGCACTACGCTGGGGATACTAAGACAAGGCGCTCATATCCTCCAATTGAGTCATGATGTTCTGCGGCAGTCCTATATCATGGTCATCGAAAATTCTGGCTACTGTGGCGCTTTCAACAACTGAAGCCGAATATAGATATAGCAGCATGCGAGGGCGTAAAAGAATTAATTTGGATTCGTGGTTTGTTAGGCGAATTAATTGATGATCTTGCAACACCGGAGTTGTGCTTGGACAACCAAACCATCAACTTGGTAAAAAATACCCAATACCACAAGCGCACAAATCATATTGAAGTTAAATACCATTATATTAGAGAGGTTTATAAGAAAGGCGGATTTACACTAAAGTACGTGCCATCGAACGAACAGTTTGCTGATATTCTCACTAAACCGCTTAAAAGACAAACTTTTAATAATCAGAAGTTGTTGTTGAACATTAAAAGAATAGAATAATGTTGCTTATAGTCCAGATAATCTGATGAATAAAAGTGGAAGTGTTGAGCGCTTATTCAGCTTATTCATTTGCTCTATGCTTTACATAGTTCTGCATGTACATATGTACTGTGTTGTTGTTTGTTTACGACTTTACCGACTTATGTACATGCATACAGTTATTTATTAAACCACTTTTTTTTTGGACTGCTGCCGTTACCAAAAGTGTTTTTATTTAGCTTAAAACCAATAACACATAGGTATAAAAATTAAGAGCAGTATGCTCGAATCTATGCATGTAAATTACCACAGAGTCAAGAGGTATCTGTGCTTGGAACAATTTTCTCGGAAAGCAGTTTTCCGTAGCCTCCCTTCTCCAGCTTCGCCACGACCCTCAATAAAGCCGACATTCCAGTCAACACGAATGATACGGTTTTCGAGACGTGTTCCATTAACAACTCTAGGAATAAAATAGTTTATCTGCAAATACAAACCAAAGAACTTTAGCAGCCTTACCGTATAGCAGCTTCAGCCTCAGATCGTGTCTGGTATTCCACATAACAAAAGCCACATGGAGTTATTTTATATTTGTCCAATCCCATTCTAATGGCAAGCACATCGCCACAGCGCGAAAACAGCTCATAGATTTGCCCTTCTTTAGTGTAAAACGATAAATTGGCAACGTAAACTGTGCGAAGTAAACGCTCCTGCTCAGAACGCGAACCCTGTGAAGTAAATTGAGATGAGAAGCAAGAAAAAAATTAAAAATAAAGAAAAACCATTCATATTTTAGTAATTAACTTACTTCGAAATGCTGATCTCTGTCATCTGAAGCAGCCATTGTTAGTTATTTCTAATTGAACTCCTATTTCGGTGTTTAATATAGAGATGGCAAAAGCATGCATTTTAATAATTTAATCGATATGTATCAGCTGTCGATAATAAAAGCTTGTCACGAGTGGATGAATGCGAAGTGAGCATACCAAACGCGAAATGCGGGCAAAAAAAAATTTTTCTTTTTTAAAGGTTTATTGACATGTTAGTTGACGAATCCCTTTTTTAAATTGTCATTCTTGTGGGCATTTCTATAGAAACGTCAACCAGGATCAGAAATTAAATACTAAGATGAAAGTCATTTTTTTCAATATTGTAGTCGAATCGACTTACATCATTTTTGTTTCTTGTGCTTTTGTAAAATATGCCTTTATTTTATATATATAATCCTTTTTTTGAAAGCATAAAGTTTGCTAACTGCATACCATTAAAACAATTAAACAGTTAATCAGAAATGAGAAATCCAAACCGAATAATTTAATTTGGATTCGGTTTTCAGACAGATTTTAAATAAAATATGAAAAACAATCGTTATTTTCCCATTTTATTTTCGATACATTTGTATATTTCCCTTATTTTATAGATAAATTCACCAACTAACAGCCCTTTTTTTATACCCTGTACCGTATGGTACCAGGTATATTAAGTTTGTGCAAGCCGAAAATGTATGTCACATATAGAGCGTCGGACACACCCCAAAGTTACCTAAAATATGATCAGGGTGAATAGAGAAGTCGATATACCCCTGTCCGTACGTCGTGAACGCCTAGATCTCAGAGATTGTAAGAGCTAGAGTAACCAAACTTTCACATTAGATCCCATATTATTCCATAGGAGACAAGTTTATTTTAATTTTGATATCGGGGATAAATTATATAGCTCCCATATGGGTGTTTGACACGACATCGACAAAAAAAAAAAGGTTTTCGATGGATAATTCGTTTGTTCATGAAGATATCGTAACCAAATTTGGTATTTGAAAATTTTTTGTGATTCCCAAGTACTGTAACGAATTTCATCTAAATCGGTTGACTATATCATATAGCTCCCATAGGACCGATCGGCCAAAATAACTTTTTGAAATCAAAATTCGCTATATTTTGTTTGTTTATAAAGATATCGTATTTAGATTTGGCGTTTGGAAATTTTTTAGAGCACTCAAGCAATGTGCCAAATTTGAACAAAATCGGTTGACTATATCATATAGCTCCATGGGCCGATCTTTCAAAAAATCGATTGAATAACTAAGTTTCGTTGATGTTTGCCTTTATTCGAGAGTTTTTTATAGTTCCGAAGCACTGTATTAAATTTAATCCAAAGCGGTTGATATATCATATAGCTCCAATAGGACCAATCGGTCCAAAAAACGTTTTATACAAATCCGATGTGTTTCATTTGTTTACAAAGAAATTTGAACTAAATTCAGCATTCAGATCTTTTTTAAGATATTAAATCACTGCACTATGGTCGGAATTCGATTATTTTGGCATAAACTCAAAATTTTTATGTCAATATATCGTACTTTAGCAATTATTTTCTAAAAGTAAATTGATCATATAAATTAAAAACAAACAAAAAACTGACCGAAAGCTTCACTTGAGCTTTTTATAAGCTTTTAAAAGTTCAGTATTGATCAGCTGATTGCGAGAAGCCAATTCGCGCCAAATTATTTGTTTACTTTTGCACATGATACGATCGTCTGTCACATATGAACCCTAGAAATCATCAGTAGAGTTGTAATGATGTCAATATGTAGTTAACGATGTAACTATCCAATTTATGTGTATTTTTACAGAAAATTCTAACATGTCCCCTGTGTTTCGTGGAGTATAACTAATTTTCTGACAATTTCTGACAAAAGTTAAAAACGCCAGTTTGTACCTTTAACTATTGTTTTTGACGGCAAAATAATATATTTTGCCCGTTTTTGCTCGTTTTCTAATAATCTGATTTTCGAGTTCAGACATAGCGACCTCATACACATTTGGAGCGGTAACAATCGACGATAAATTACGTTTATGTTACGTTTATTCACAATCAACAATAACCATCTGGAATTAAAAAGAAAGAACAGATTGACAAAAAAATAGCTAATTTTGAATTATTCATTAAAAGAATACGCCGAGTGTAACAGACAGTTAGATCGATTTATGTCCAAACATACTAAGTGGATGGCTTCTAAAATTACAATTTATATGCTTAACCCGAGTGGGACGCCGAAACATCGGACCAAAATGAGACCTTTTCGAAATTTCAGAAATTAAATCTACGAGTAAGCATGCCGAAACAGAATGGCTGCGGCAATACCAATGATGGTAATACGGCAAGAAGAGCTTTCGCAAGTAGCAAATTCTCGTCGATAACCAACTTCGATGAAAATATTTTAAAAGTTTCACATTATATTAATAGCAATTTCATCAAACTATTATATAAATTCCGACAAAATTCGTTCTTTTTGACTATATCAATATATATGCAAACATATCCTTGGTCCCCATCTATCAACATAAAGTACTGGTCCTTGGGTTTCAAATAAATAATTCGGCGTTGGTTCCACTTGGATGCCTAGGCGAAATATGAAGCCCGTAATAAATTTGGACCATCACATGCCAGGAAAAATAATAGAATCAATACGATGAGTATTTTCCACAGAGCGATTGATTCCGGATCCACTTTTATCAACAATATGTTTAAAATAAAGAAAGCGAAAAAGTAATGACTAAATAACTTCTGGATATAGCATCTATTTTCAACCAGATCCATCAGAACATATATTGGACTCAGATTCTGATTCGAGTTCTGATTCAAATTCTTAATGTAGAACTAGAAGAAGAAGAGTTTGATTATTTATAAAACAATATTCATATACCATTTATTATGTTTGTTAATATTTTATTTTAAAACATAAAAATATCATTTCTGAAGATGAAAACAGTATGACCTTTTTGAATCCTAAGTCTAACGTAGTTTATATGGGAGGCAGAGAGGGCGTGGTCACGGACTTCAAATTTTGTCTACAAACTGTTATGATTTAAAAATAAAACGTACAAGTTTCAAGTCTGTAGCTTTATTTTAGAGTTTTCCAAAAAAATTGAATTCTGGATTGCACTGTGTCAAATTTTATTGAAATCGGTTGACTATATCATATAGCTCCCATAGGATCGATTGATCAAAAAAAAAATTTTTTTGCTTAAAAATTATTCTGTTTTGGTTTTTTGTGAAGGAACCGGATTTTATTGCAAGCTAGTGGTACAGGGTATCCCAAAGTCGTCCGCGCCCGACTTTACGTACGCCATTTTTTTATTATAATTTTGTTAAGTTCCATTGTTTTTTCTAGCTGTTTATTTAATCCTTATAAATTATGGATCGACAAAGGATTAACTTTCACTGAAATTAAAAAAATTATTGAAATTGATTGGGATGACTCGGAGGCAGAGGTTGAAATAGAGCTTCCGCATACTTACACAGAGAAATCCCCAACCGCTTACACAATAATGAATAAAATATGTAAGGATGAATCAGCAGAAGATTTTCTGGCTAAGGAACTTCTGGAAGGTGTGGATATTGATGACATTGAAGCAGAGGACATAGACATCTCTTACTTTGATAAATCACGGCTGGAAATAATTGAAAAATATCAAAATGTTGATCTTAAGACTAGGCCCATTTTAGAAGGCTTCCGCAAAAATTGTCTCATGATTCCTCCAGAGTAACATAACAGCGTAGATGAGCCGCACAAATGGGGTTTTATAATGTTTACAAGATGTGGAAAGTCTGGTATAACATATGACTTCGCCATGTACGTAGGAGAAGGAACTTGCCCTAAATTATGGTTTCGGCATTTCGTCTTATATAGTTATTCACTTGGAAAAGGATATACCAGCTCATCGGAACTTTGAGGTATTTTTCGATAATTGGCTCACATCGATACATTTGTTGAAAGCTTAAAAAGAAGAAAGAATTTCGGTAACTGGAACAGTTCGTAGCAATCGTTTGGGAAACTGTAATTTGGACTCTAAAGCAAAATTAAAGAAAAAAGGTCGTGGCTCTTATGACTATAGATTAGAAATGAATTATGACATTATTGCTGTAAAATGGTATGATAATAACCATATTGAGCCAATATCTACAGGCCAGCGATGGAGCCAGAAAGATAAAAAGTCAAATGACATTACAATACCTAGAGTTGTTCAGCAAAACAATCGCTTTATAGGTGGCGTAGACCTGTCCGACATGCTCTGTGAATTATATAAAATAAATCATCGATCCCGAAAATACTATATGCGAATTTTCTTTTGGATTATTAACTCAGCAGTTACGAATAGCTGGCTTTTGTATAGACGTCATTGTGAGCTAATTTCAATTCCACATACAAATTGCAAATTGGATTAGTACACAAAAGTGTCTTTATCCTAAAAAGACGAGGCCGCCCATCGTGTTCTCCACAAACAACTGCATCATCTTCAAGACGTGGATCAATAAAAACAGTTCAAGACATCCGATTTGATGGAATAGGACATTTCCCCGATTAAAAACCATCGCCGTCGCGCTGCAGACTCTGCACGACAGTGATTTGCACTAAGCGTAATTTAAGTTTGTGTTTTACCCCAAAAAAAACTGTTTTACAAATTATCATTTAAACTAAATTTTGCTAAGTCAATATTCAGACCAAAAGAAATATATAATGAATAATTCTTTTTATATACAAACAAAAAGTTATCTAATGAATTCGAAATATTACAATTTATTTTTATTTGTTAAAACAATTAATTTTCTACTATTAGGATATAAGTTAGTAGTTCAATGAAATGCAAAATTATTTGCTTTTGATAATGGATGTCTTTTTTAGATTTTATAGTATATAAAAGTTCATTTATAAAAATTAAGTAAAATTATTAATTTAATTAAACTTAATAAACTGAAGAATTGTTTGGTATGAAATGTTAAAATATGTGTTTTGTTATATTAAAAAAAAAATTTCTTTAATTCCATTTTGCTACGCAGTTTTACTCCTTTAATGCACGATGTGGTACATGTACAACAAAGTATTAAAAATAGTAGGAGCGACTAAATTTTAAAAAATTTGATTTAATTGTGTTATTTGACCACAATATAGTTAAAAACAACCGTCAAAAAAATTCTAACTGTCCTGTGCAAAAAGCGTGCACAAAAGGGTTAAAGTTGACTCCGAATTTCGGTAGTAAATTTTAATAATTTTGACTCGTTCTTGGATTGTATCTTTCTATGAGAAAATGGCAAACCTTACTGAAGAGAAATGTCAAGAGAGTGGGAAAAAAATGGCGTCGTTTGCTGTCCCTATCATTCTACTTTTGTAGCGACCCTATTCAAAAACCCGATAGTAGCCAATTTTTTTAAAAAGTATGTTTAAGCAATAAAATAAAGAAATTACCAACATAAATATTAGTAATAAATGAATAATTAAAAAATTTTTTTTTCATATATACAATATTTTGTTTAAAATGAGCTAATGCAAATAACATAAGTTATGATGCAATATTGAGTACATGAATTAATCGCTGCACAAACGAAAAATGATTTAAATTTTTAACAATTAATAAAAATACATTGACCACAGTTTTTTGATGTTAGGCTTAACCACGACCTCCCACACATTCACAGAACTACTACAAACACTTTACAAACTCTGATTTGTATGCGCTTTGTTGCTGAAATTTATTGCTAATGGTCTGAGTTTTGGGACCACCCTAACTCTGACTGGAAGCAGCAAGCTCTGATTGTAAACAACAGCAACGGTAAAATCACCGTAACATCGTATGTTTTGATCTCCGCTTTGTGCTTGCTGTTCTTCAAAAGCTCGCGACTGCAGCAACGCATAGCGAGCTTTTGAAGTACACAATGCAGATCCGACCATCCAGTGGAAATCGGCAAGGCGAAGAGAGCGCAACGTAATTTTTTAAAGCGCTTGCTGTCAGCATTAATTTAACATTTAACACGATCACACATTCTTTACTTATAACAACTTACACTTTTTGTACACATTAAAATTAAATAAATATTTTAAAATTAAACTCGTCTTTCTTACTGCGGCAAGTGATCTAAAATTGCCAAAATGCACATTGCAAGACCCACACATATTGGGTGATTCATTAAGACCTTTTTTTTTAATGATTTGGCAAATGCAAATTTCAAAGGAATGATGGGATCTTTGTTAATGATTTCGAAGAGATATTTTATGGCATTTATTTTTTAAAAGAAATCTCGTTCAAATGTTGGCCGCAACTGCGTTTTAAATGATCCATCCTGAAGGTCCAAGGTTGGTAACGTTCGCACCTTGCTCATTTTTAAAATGATACGCACAACCAGCCCACAGACCGCACCAAACCGTTGTTTTCCTTGGATGGCAGCTGGTGATCCTCTTCGGGTTGATCTTCTCCCCAAATACGGCAATTTTGCTTATTCACGAAGCCGTGGAGCCAAAAGTGGGCCTCATCACTGAACAAAACTTTGGTGGAAAACAACGGATCTTCATAGATCATCGATAAATACACATGAAAACCACGTTTTTTTTTAATTAAGCCGCAACGCGTTAAGTTTAAAAACTGAAATATGGTCTAAAATTTTTTTTTGCGATTTTGCATCGAATTGCATCATTACTTGTCAAAAATTGCTGGGGGCAGTTTCCAGTACCCTATCCAGCTAGACCCTTTTCTATTTACTTTGTTCATAGTTTGGATTGTTTTCTCAATATAAATATTGAGTTTTGGTTTGAAAAATTCGCTTATGTGACCTCTTTCGACGCCAGTCCACCCCTTGAAATGTAAATTGATTACAATAAACGAAGTAAAAAAAAGTATGCTGCATAAATCCAAAGGAAATAATTCAATTTTCAATATCAAATGTTAGCTTTATTATCAATGGAAGTATAAGGTTTGCTTAAAGAACTTGCCATACCTGCAAAAATTGCTGAAAATTAAAAATGTGTAAATGAATTAATTTCTAACTTAGAGCATTACTTGAATTTAAAAAAACAAGCAAATGTAATTTTTTATGGAAGCCATTAAATTGGTTTTTGTGATCGTTTTTCTTGGTCGAATGCAGGCACACTAAAAATGATTTGCTATGGAAAATATTAACAAAAAGTATGGCATATAATGTCAAAAATGTTAAAAAAATCAAATTATTTTGATGACTTCACAAAATCATTTTGCAACTGACGACTAATGGGTATATAGTTTGTGCAAGCGATATTATTCATTGAAGCGAAGTGCAGGCACACTAAAAATGATATGCTATGAGAACGAATATTACACAAAAGTATGTCCGATGGTCATATAGTATGTCAGTCGATAAATGTCCGTCTGTAAATAATTCAAGATGTACTTCTTTCACTTGATCAATTATCCACAGACAAGTTTAATTAGATATCGAGGATAAATAACGTCCATGGGAGTGTTACACTGATGCGTTCTTAAAGAACAATTGTTTTTTATATGATATCGTAATGAAATTTGGTACTCAATGTTTTTATAGCTCAACACTGTACCGTATGGTGACACAATCGGTTGACTATATCTAAGATCTGGCAGATCGGAAAATGACTTTATTACATATAAAATTGGTAGACTTCGGTAGACATCCTAGCAAATTCTTCAAATATGACTCATGGCCGTGAATAAAACGTCTAAATATAGCCCATGGTCCGTCTGTAACACGATTCTGTAACCAAAGTTGTGTTTCGCCTAGATCTTCAGAGCATGTGTAAGAGCTAGCATGTACCTAATCCAAATCGTTTGCTAATCATATAGCTCCCATAGGTCCAATCTCCAAATACACGTGTTTTAACAAAATTCTATGTGTTTAGTTTGTTTGTAAGATATGGGAAATAAATTTGGATTATAGCTCCTAAGGTATTTAAGCATGTGTTTGTAGATCGTACACTCAGACAACTCCAAAAACAGCGTTTTAGATGCAAAATCTTCTGTTTTGTTTTATGTGAAGATATCGTAACAAATTTGGCTATTCGAAAGGTATTTTATCAGTCAAGATCGACTGTACTCACAATTTGACATCAAGAATAATCGAGATTGCACATATTTTATCATGTATATGGTACCATAGGTGTACCAGAATTTGTGCAAGCCGAAAATGTATGTAACATATAGAAGGAGACGTCAGACACCCAAAGTTACGCTAAAATATGATCGTGTGAATAGAGAAGTCGATATACCATGTCCTTGTCGCTGTCCGTGTGGACCAGATCTAGAGATGGTAGAGCTAGAGCTACCAAACTTCACATTAGATCCCATATTAATCCATGGAAGCAAGTTTATTTTATTTTTTTGATATCGGGGATAAATCATATAGCTTCCATGGGGTGTTTGAGACGACCTCGACAAAAAAAAGCGTTTTAGATACATAATTCATTTGTATGAAGATATCGTAACCAATTCGGTTTGTTTGTTATAGATATCACTGGACCAAATTTGATCGAAATCGGTTGACTATATCTTATAGCTCCCATAGACCGATGCAAAATAACTTTTTAGATCGCATAATTCGTTTGTACTAAGATTTCGTAAATTGGACCACTTAAGCAATGTGCCAAATTTGAACAAAATCGGTTGACTATATCATATAGCTTCCATAGGGTCGATCTCCAAAAAATCGATTTTTTAACAAAATTTGTTGTGTTTCGTTTGTTTGTTAAGATATTACCAAATTTGACATTCGTGAGTATTTTATAGTTCCTGCATGTACTAAATTTAATCCAAATCGTTTGACTAGATCATATAGCTCCCATAGGACAATCGGTCCAAAAACACGTTTTTATACAAAATTGATGTGTTTGTTTGTTTGTAAAGATATTTGAAATAAATTTGGCATTCATAGATTTTTTAAGATATTTAAGCACTGTGTCAAATTTTATTGAAATCGGTTGACTATATCATATAGCTCCCATAGGAATGATCGGTCAAAAAAAAAAATTTTGCTTAAAAATTCTTCTGTTTTTGGTTTTTTGTGAAGAAATCGGACTTTATTACAAGCTAGTGGTAGGGTATCCTAAAGTCGTCCGCGCCCGACTTTACGTCCGCCATTTTTTTAATTAAAAAGAAAAAAAAAACAGAAGAAATGTGAATTATATAGCCATATAGAGATATGAACCCATGTCGAATCAATGTTTTTTAAATACACAAATAAAAAAAAAAAATAAAGATAATAAAAAAAAAAGAAACAAATATCCAACTTGCTTCCCATACCGGGAATTGAACCCGGGCCTCCCTGGTGAGAGCCGGGTATCCTAACCACTAGACAATATGGGATATGCTCAATTCGCTGACAAAAATATTGTGTCAAGTTCGATGACAGAAAAAACTTTTGTTTTGTTTAATCTATTTATAGTTTCGAGATGCTCTACATATGTGAGAATTCAGTTTTTTTGCTCCTCTTTCGTGAATATCATTTGATGACCAAATGATTACTCACTTGCTCTCAAAATATGCAAAATTCTTATTTACTCGCACGTTGACTTTCTTTCAAGTTGCTTACCTTGTCTCTTGTCAGCAAGCACTCTCTTCTCGATCTTTGGAGAGCACATAGAATTCCATCAAACTATTAATAGATCAAAGCAACAATATTTTATTGACGTGCCACTTAACATTATTAATAATTTTGTCAATCGTTGAGATAAATCCCATATTGTCTAGTGGTTAGGATACCCGGCTCTCACCCGGGAGGCCCGGGATCAATTCCCGGTATGGGAAGCAAGTTGGATATCTTTTACTTTTTTTATTATTTATAATTTGTTTATATATATATTATTATATATATATTATAATCGTAATATAAATCAATATATTATATTTATGGTATGCCAAGACTCATGTACTACATTTTACATTTGCTTAAAGTATTTACAAAAAGGGATCAACATACACTAAATTTATTACTATTTAACAAGAAGAAGAAAACATAAGGTATAATTTTAACAAATGTTAAAAACGAATCGTTCTCAGAGATCTCTCAAGGATCCCACATGTGATTTATCTGGTCATGTACATAAATTACATGAGCTACGCTGCGGTATCATATCCGAAAGATCTACCTGCCGAAACAGGAGCTAAGCATTTTTGTTATCATAAAGAAGTTGGTTATTAAGAATACGTAAAAAGGGAGCCAAGAAATCGCTTTTCCTACCTTAAGCCATTTTTAAATGGATAAAAGATAAGATAAAATTGAATATTTTCATTTTAACAATCAATCAAAAAAGTCTGTTATTGTGGGTCTGCATTTAACGACTAGATTCAGTAAATTTTATCGGAATCGGGATTGTGCTTAAAAATGTATCTTACAAAGTCACCTTCATTAAGGTCAATAGTTCAAAAGAAATCGATTTAGATATGTCCGACCGTCCATAAGAGCTAAAAACCGTTCCCGGGTATTATTTAATCTTCTGCTAAGTCAACTTGCTACACCGAATTATTTTATGTTTGGAATGCTCAGTACTCAGTTGTTGGCACTGAGTTTCTCTAAGTTGGCCAAGTTTGCCATGATTTTTTTGTTAGTACTAAAATATTTTCCATTTTGGTTAGTTCTAATTTTTGTTGGTTTTGAATCATTAATTTAATTTAATTTTTTGAATCATAAAAATTGAATAAAAATGGATCTTTCCAAACAGCAGCGAGAGGAGGTTGAGCAAATTTTCAATATAATGGATACAGAAAAGGATGGCAACGTTACAACAAGGGAGCTCGGTAATGTAATGCGCATATTGGGCAGAAATCCAACCGACAGTGAGCTGCAAGATATGATCGATGAAGTGGATATTGATGGCAATGGATCCATTGACTTCGAGGAGTTTCAAACAATGATAGCCAAACGCCTAGCTGACACAGATCATGAGGATGAACTGCGTGAGGCTTTTCGCGTTTTTGATAAGGACAATAATGGTTATATAGCAGTCGACCAAGTACGCCAAGTTATGACCAACTTGGGCTTAAAAGTAGCCGAAGAAGAACTAGAGGAATATATACGTGAAGCCGATTTGGATATGGATGGACATTTGGACTTTGATGAATTTGTGGCCATGATGACTATGAGGCGCTAAATTGGGCAAAATTATAAAACAAACCCCAACTAATAATTAATAAAATATGTAAGGGCCAATAATGTTACAAATTTTTATTGCCCGACTAACTTGGCCTAAAAAAGCATGCTAATAATTTGTAGCCAACCCAAAGCTTAATTATTATTGGCCAACTCGCTTTGCAAATGTTTGCGCTTCATCTTCGTTCATTATGGCTATAATCAATCAAAAAAAAAAAAAATGTTTTTTTTTTGTTTTTTCTGTTGGTAGTGTGTCTGTGTTGGCCTTACTTTGTTAAATTTATTTTGCAAACCAAATAAGGTGAAGGAATCCACAGTTAAGTGAATTGGCGTGTGGCATTTCAGGTTTTTTATACCCTGAGGCAAAAGGTTAAGGTATTCCTTAATATATGAAATAAAATATGTAAGATCCGACATCTACTATAAAGAAATATTTAGGGCTCGACAGTTGGATGCACTGCAAGAAAAATTTATTTTTAAAGACATTCTTTTTCTTTTCAATTTTCCCACTTGTGAAAATATAAAAATAAAAAATTGGCATCGAATCTATTTCACATTCAAAGGATTGTTTTATGGCCAATACGTACAGTTAAGTGACAGTTTTGCAAAAAAAACACAAAATTTACTTAATCTTAACAGATTTAGGTTTATAATATTAACATGAGAGGAAAAAAGAGTACTAAGTTCTCTATATACCGATTTTAAAATATATACCAAAAAAATCAAAGTTCTGGTATGGAAGTCACTGAATCCGAATCCGAGTTGTGAAAAGTCCCCGCACGATAAGATCTCACGTATCCCACGATGTTATTATATATTTTTTGTGGTCGTTAAATGGGGATTCGATATCGAAAAAATGACGCCATTTAAAAATGACTTATTTAATCGGGTTTGCTGTTGTTATTTAAGAAATTTAGCTTGCTTCGTTTATTAATAATAATAATAAAATAAAATAAATAAATTCAAGTAACCCTAATACGCCAAATTAGAGAAACTTTTTTTACAACGATCATCTCTACGTATGATGTATCGTTATTTTGCTAAACCAGACATTGAAAATGGCTTTTTGCGATCTACATCATAATCATATATACTTATAGGAAAAAATATCATTAAAAATTGCCAAAAATAAAAGTTATCCAACTGGAAATTTTTTTTTATAAAAGAAGCAAAGAAGCTGTTTGGACATTAATACCATTAAAATGAAGGAATATATAATATTGGTTGTCAAAAAAATCTTGCGGTATTTCCGCAAGCTTGTCTTTGCAAGCGCGTAGTTCTAGTTGTATTCGTCGCATCGGTTCACGCTAGAGCTTTTTGAAAGCTCTTTTCACGTGCTAACACGTGTTTGATTAATTGTTGTTTGCTTTTAGTCGTTCGTGAGTTATAGCGTCGCAAACATGGAGCAAAATAAAGAGAAAATACGGCATATTTTACAGTACTACTACGATAAAGGCAAAAATGCATCTCATGCTGCCAATAAAATTTGTGCAGTTTATGGACCCGATACAGTTTCCATTTCCACCGCACAACGATGGTTTCAACGTTTTCGTTCTGGTGCAGAGGTGATCGAAGATGCGCCACGGTCCGGAAGGCCTGTTGTCGAAAATTGCGATAAAATCGCTGAATTGATCGAAAGAGACCGGCATAGTAGCAGCCGTAGCATCGGCCAAGAGCTGGGCATGAGTCATCAAACCGTTATAAACCATTTGAAGAAGCTTGGATTGAAAAAGAAGCTCGATGTATGGGTGCCACACGACTTGACGCAAAAAAACATTTTTGACCGTATGGATGCATGCGAATCGCTTCTGAATCGCAACAAAATCGACCCGTTTTTGAAGCGGATGGTGACTGGCGATGAAAAGTGGGTCACTTACGACAACGTGAAGCGTAAACGGTCGTGGTCGAAAAGCGGGGAAGCTGCCCAGACGGTGGCCAAGCCTGGATTGACGGCCAGGAAGGTTCTTCTGTGTGTTTGGTGGGATTGGCAGGGAATCATCCACTATGATCTGCTCCCCTATGGCCAAACGCTCAATTTGGACCTGTACTGCCAACAACTGGACCGCTTGAATGCAGCACTCATGCAGAAGAGGCCATCTTTGATCAACAGAGGCCGAATTGTCTTCCATCAGGACAACGCCAGGCCACACACATCTTTGGTGACGCGCCAGAAGCTCCGGGAGCTCGGATGGGAGGTTCTTTTGCATCCACCGTATAGTCCGGATCTCGCACCAAGTGATTACCACCTATTTCTGTCCATGACGAACGCGCTTGGTAATCGGAAGTTGTCCACAAGAGAGTCCTGTGAAAATTGGCTCTCCGAGTTTTTTGACAATAGGGAAGCGAGCTTCTATAAGAGGGGCATTATGAAGTTGGCATCTCGTTGGGAACTCGTCATCGAACAAAACGGCGCATATTTGACTTAAATCGCATTATTATAACCAATTTTATGAACAATTGAAAATTCAATAAAAATACCGCAAGACTTTTTTGACAACCTTATATATTAGTAATAAATGAATAATTAAAAAATTTGTTTTTCATATATACAATATTTTGTTTAAAATGAGCTAATGCAAATAACATAAGTTATGATGCAATATTGAGTACATGAATTAATCGCTGCACAAACGAAAAATGATTTAAATTTTTAACAATTAATAAAATATAATAAAAACAAATTTTATAATTTATAAAATTTAAAATAATAAATAATAAAGAACTACAAATTATATTTGAAACTTAAAATCAACAAATTTTGGCAGCGATTGATCTTAATGCACATTGACCACAGTTTTTTGATGTTAGGCTTAACCACGACCTCCCACACATTCACAGAACTACTACCAACACTTTAGAAACTCTGATTTGTATGCGCTTTGTTGCTGATATTTATTGCTAATGGTTTGAGTTTTGGGACCACCCTAACTCTGACTGGAAGCAGCAAGCTCTGATTGTAAACAACAGCAACGGTAAAATCACCGTAACATCGTATGTTCTGATCTCCGCTTTGTGCTTGCTGTTCTTCAAAAGCTCGCGACTGCAGCAACGCATAGCGAGCTTTTGAAGTACAGCATGCGGATCTGGATCTGACCAGCCAGTGGCAATCGGCAAAACGATGATTTTTAAAGCACTTGCTGTCAGCATTAACTTAACATTTAACACGATCACACATTCCTTACATATAACAACATACACATTTTGTACACATTAAAATTAAATAAATATTTTAAAATTAAACTCATCTTTCTTACTGCGGCAAGTAATCTAAAATTTAAAAAAATGCACATTGCAAGACCCACACATACTTAAATAGCGTTTGACTGCATCAAAACTAAAAGGGTCTAGCTGGATAAGGTACTGGAAACTGCCCCCAGCGATTTTTGAAAAGTAATGATGCAATTCGGCAGAATGGCAAAACAAAATTTTAGAGCGAATTTCAGTTTTTAAACTTAACGCCTTGCGGCTTAATTTTAAAAAACGTGTCTTTCATGTATTTAATTCAGACTTTTCCACGCTTTTCATTTGCAACATCCATTTCCATCCCGATGAAATTTTGGAAAAGAAAATAAGAAAAAATTCATGGCCTAGAATGAATATTGAGGAGCACAGTAGTGTCGGTGGTACCAAAAAAGAATTGCTCTCATTGGCAGCTCCAGCAATGGACGAGCCAGAGAAATCCACAGAAATCACTTCATGCACGAGGCTTCCGGATAACTATTATCAGGTGCACATGCAGAATGGAGAAGTCAATCTCTTCTGCCCTGGCGAAAAATGTACTTCGATTTGCTATCGAAGTATGAAAAATTATTTGAAAGAAGCGCTCGTATGAAGCAGGAAAAATGCGATTTATCCGTTTCCTTTCAGCATAGCAACAAGATGTGGGAAGCACGGTTGCAGAGCAGTAATGCTAATCGTATCGAGGTTAACGATGGTATAAATGAGGAAACGAAAGCGTAAAAGGTACACTCCATTGGAGAGAAATGTATTGCTTAATATAAACTTCCAATCTGCCAAATGCTACAGGTTCATGCGATCTAGCCTGTCGTTTCCTTTGCCGAGCCCTCGAACGTTGCTGAATTGGAGTCCAATCAGAAGAATGAGCCCGGGTATCGATCAGCAAGTCTGCGAAAATGTAGGCAAGCACGTTCAGAATATGGACGAAGCAGATAGGCATTGTGTTCAAGTTTTGACGAGCTCCACGGTCGTTCAGAGCTAGAATACAATCCTGCTTCATGGACCACGGAAATGGGAAACGGCTAAAAAAAGTTGCTAACAGTTTTCTCTTTTTCCAAGTAAAAGGCCTGGTGCAACCGTGGAAGTATGTGCTCTCCTACTACTGCAGCGCTGGTGGGATGAACAGTACCGATCTCAAAGCAATTATTACTGAAAATGTAAACGCTTTAACAGAGATCGGATAAACCGAACCGTCTTCAAATTGCTTGGCGCCAACGGCGATTTGAAATTCCTTGACAGGAACGGACGTAAGGTATTTTTGATGTATGACTATGTGCATCTGGTTAAAAATTTACGGAATTGCATGAAGGCAAACATGATAGAGACACCAACGGGGTTTACTACCTGGTCCGTAATTTCGGAGTTGTTTGCCATTGACAACAGAAGCAAAACAACGCGTATGGTCCCGAAAATAACAGATGCGCATATGAACCCAAGATTTTACCAAAAAATGTCGGTTAAGCTTGCTACACAAATTTTCTCAAAATCGGTATCCGACGCCATAACAGTTTGCTACGATAACCAGCTTTAAAACTGTAGATCAAGTGACAAAGGTCAGAAAAAGCCATACGCAGCAGACAACGAGGTCAAAGCCAAAATGATTGGGAGCATCAAATATTTCGAAAGCTTAACACTCCAACTCAACTATTGCCACAAAGGTTTGATGACATCATAGAGGAAGGAATGGCCAAGTTTATTCACTTGTCGCGATCTAACCAAGACAGCTAGGAGAATTTTTTTGGTGCTCTCCGTTCGAAACTCGGGAACATCACAAATCCTTCAGCTCGCGAAATCCAGTATCTCACTGTACGTCTTCTATCAATGAAGATCGTTACAAATAAACATTTGCAGGGAGCAAATTGTGAAAATGATGACGATTTGCAGCTGAATTTGATTTGTGTTAGTTCGAACGACAAAATCAGCTTTGACCCCGATTACTTGGAAAATGAAACCGAAAGAGAAATCCAAGATGGAGAAATATTGAATAACCCCGAAAATGTCGGAGAAATGGCATCAAGGAGATACTTCGACGGTTATTTGATATTTAAGAAAAAGTTCAATTGCACGGTATGCGATGAAGCATTGCAAAAAATTTGACTGCTTCCAGAAAGACCCATCAGAGGATCTAATAGCAACAAAAAATTTTTCCGAGTCTGTGCTCCTCCTTAAGAATGCTTCGGATATGTTTTACTCTGTCGGCTACTTGCATTTCAATATCTTTGCTCAACAATTTGAGCAGAACGCGCATTAAAAAGATATTTGCAAGAATATGATAAACATCTGCATAGACAAGACAAATCAACTGTATCCGGAATGGATTGCAGTTAACTACCAGTGCTGCAACAATAGAAAAAGCATTCTTAACAAAATTATGATGACTTTCATCAGGGAAAAAAAGCTCCAACAAACTCGCGCAACAGGCTGCCAAAAAAAAAAAAATATTGAATGCTTAGAATTGGCAAGAAATCTAAAAATGTTATACTAGAAATGTACAGTTACTGAGCCAAATTAAAATTTTGGTTTTGTTTTGGAAGGAAATTCTCAACAATTAAATATATATTATTTGTTTAATTTAGTTTAGATTTTAGTAATAGGAAATTTTGTTTGTTTTTTTTTTTTTTAATTTAAAGAGGTCATGGTCTCGTAGTCTTCCGTTTGTCCGATCTTATTAATTTGAAGCGTCCTAGAGAGCAGTTGGATGCTTTTTTAATCCAGAGAAATCTGGTTCATCCAATTATAAAATATAATTTTCAGCCGCGCCTACAACAATTTTTCAAAAAAAAAAACATTGATAAATTTAATAACAATTTTTTGCACCACATATGTTAGTTAAACATATGATGCAAAAATTTCTGCAATTAAATCTAAAAGTTCAATGGCCTCAAAACAAAAGGTAACTACTATAAAAAAATAACAATAATGCATATTTCGCATATGATTTGCTATTTTTGCAAGCATTTATTGTTTTTTTTTTCTCGTTATTCTTTAACTATTAGTTGGCTACTCCCAAAAACTAGCAACAAAAACTAGCATCGGAGGGAGAAAAAGAAACTGACGCTAGCTATCAGAGAGTACTAAAATATAGAGGCGAAATAACTCTAAAAGTTTTTTTTCCCGGTGCAAAAGCAAATTTAAAATCAAACACAACAACAATTAGCATCAGCGAAATCTATATTACCGGACATGTAGTGGCCATACACCCAAGTCATGAACCTTAAATTTCGTTAATTCTGCATTTTGAAAATAGGCCTAATAATCGAGCTTTAGCGAGCTTAAGAAACAGTGAAAGCTCACTTAATAAGTAACAGCGCTCTTTAGGGGGTCAACGACCTCTCGTAGTCACATGATTATGCAGTTAGAAGTTATGGCGCGAGCGGCGCTTAATTGCATTAGACAAAAGAAAGAGCAAGAGGAAGCATATGTCACATAATGCACGCTCTTCATGCTCATAGCCTTTTTGTCTTATGTCTTCAAAGCTTAGCTGCCTAAGTCATGCTTAATATCGACAAAGGTCAGTCAGTATGACAGTGTGGCTGTGCAGATCGATTTTGGAAATTCTTAAGTGCATTAACACAAAATATTTCAAGAGAATTATTTAAGTGAAAAATCATTTAATTTCTATATATATAACATATATTGATACATACATATATCTATTTTATATAGATATTGTGAGTGTTTTTTTTATTTCTTCGATTGCTGCGGGCCTATTAAGGTAATATAACGTTGCATAACGTAGTATTATATTAAGAAGTCCCACATTTTTTTAGGCAAAGCCGCACGGCTTAACCACCACTCAGCAATAATTACTTAAGCTGAAATAAATTGGACGGCTGTAAAATCGGCACTAGCCGATACAAGGCAGCCGAGCAACAACACCAACAGTGTCAGCCCTAAGAGCTGCGCCCACAACAACAACGTCAGCCCTAAAAGCTGCGTCAACAGCGACAGCACCAAGAGCGGCTGCGCACTAAGCTGCGCCAACAACAACAAGAGCGCCAGCACTAAGCGGCTGCGCACCGAACTAGACAACAACACTCTTTGATTAGATTAAACATCTGATCGGAAGCAAAAATCTAAAAATTAAAAAAAACCGCAAGTATAAACAAAAACAGATAAATATATGTAAAAAAAAAGCACCGATATATAATGTAAAGCTGAATCAGCTGTTGAAATTGTGTCAGAGAGGAGCTTTATCTTTTGTTTCTATGTACGACAGCTATAGTAACATGTAAATTAATTAGCAGACCGATCCCGCTCATTTCTCTTAATTTACATGTTCTTTAAGCTGAACGTACCTGGTCTCTTAAAAATTATGCTAGAATAAAAATAAAGATTTGAAATGTATTTTGTTATAATAGTAATAATTTAATTTGAATAATGTTTAAATTTTGTAATAAACATTATGCTTGAATGGTGCCACTTTTCATATATATATATATATATATATATATATATATATATATATAGGTTACTTATGTTTATATTTTGGTCTATCATATTCTAGCCAATTTAAAATCTCCCAACAAGGTTCACCGTACTACGAAATCGTTGAGCTCAGGGATACGGCGTAAAGCGTATGAGTGAGTGGTTATTGGTCAAATAACGACCCGTTGTAGTATTTTTTTTGTTTGTAGAGGCAATTGTAGGCCTAAATATTTATATATATATATATGCATTTAAATTCACGAAACCAAATGGCCCAATAATTAAAATATTTATATCATTGTTATAAGATATAATATGAAAATTTTCTTTAAAATTAAGTTTACAATGTATAATATTTTAAGCATTATTTTAAGTACACCCATTTATTTGTCTTGAATTATAATACCATTATGAATTTCTAATTTTTCCGTGTGTTCACTCTGAGTAGGACAGAATTAGGCTTATAGGATCATGAAAACCCAATAGGTTGCTTTAGGGTCAAAATAGACGGCCTAGCCGTTTATCATTAGACATAGGTTGGGTGGGTAAAGACGGGACTAATTCCATCAAAGTTCCCATATAACAAAGCAGAAAAGTCCGTTTGATTGTATTTTTTCGTTTTCTTCATTTATTTGTATTAATTTATTTCCAATTAGTTTATTCTTTTTGTATTATTATTTGCCCACACCCACCCACGCTATCGATAATCATTTGTATAAATCAGCTGTGTGAGAAGCTTGTTTACATTTCTGATTTTTTAAATTAAAATTTTAAATATAACAAAAAAAGTGAAAAATGCCAGCGGTTACAATTGTTGGATGTACAGAGGTAAAAAGACGTGCCGTTGCTAAAGCGAAATTGCAAAATCGTGAGATGCGAGCAAAAGTAAATTTTACAAAACAATTAAATTCCACGAAAGTTTGTAATATATAAAAATGTTGCAATTTTGACTTTTTAAGCCGTATTTTTTTAGGTTTATTGAGGCCAAGGAAAGTGGACAAGGAAACATTTAAAATGATTGTTAAAAAAGTGGGAAAACCATTAGGAGAAAAACATCGGTTTTTATCCCCTTATACGCAAGTTGCGGCAACATTGCGGTTCCTTGCAACTGGTTCACTCCAGATAGGGGTTGCAAAAGACCATGACATTAACATTGGCAGAAGCACTTTTTCAAAAGTGCTTCACGATGTCTTGGATGAACTGGAGAAGGGCTTATGTAGAGAATACATTCGCCAGACCATGCCAAGGGAAGATGTTATTTTGTCGAAGGTGTTGACGGCACCCACATACGAATTGTAAAGCCCGTAGAGGAAGAGTATAGATTTTTTAATAGAAAAGGATACTACAGTATCAATGCAATGGTGGTAAGTTACGAAGCCCTAAAGTTTTAAAATTTGATCAAAAATAAGAATTTTGATTATTCACAGATTTGCAATTTTAACATGGAGATAATGGCAGTGGATGCGAGATATCCAGGCGCTTCGCATGATTCGTTCATTTGGAACAACAGTCATGCGAAGCGCTTTTATGAGAGAAACATTGAAGAGAATTCCTAGATTTTAGGTGATTCTGGCTATCCGCTGCAACAGTTCTTGCTCACTCCGTATAGGAATCCGCAACCAAATACGATTGAGCATATATATAACTTGAAGCATGCTGCAGCTCGCAACATTATTGTAAGGACGATCGGCGTTTTAAAAAGCACATTTAGGTGTCTACAAGGCACACTTCATTATGAGCCGAAGTAACATAACATTTGCCGCAGGAGAAATCTACCTTTGTTAGAAGTCATCGTCGGTGCCATGACGATGCCAACGACAATGACAGCGAAAATGACGATTTCATAAGCATGCAGCCACCATGCGAAGCTGCAAATGCAGTTAGAAATGAAGTCGCAAATAATTTAAAAGCTTAAACCTGATAATTGCAATAAAATTTATTTAATTCAGTCTACAATTCAGTCTTTAATTCATTCTATAAATTAGTCTTTTCTTTTCATAAGGAACAATAGTTCAAAAGCCATAGAAATTGCACAAAGGCAATTATATGAAACAATGAAACGTTCTTTAAACTTATATAAAATACTTTTTATAAATGTTATTAAACTACACTTAATTTAAGGAAAGTTTCATTTTTTCATAATTGCCTTTGCGCCATTTCTTCCATTTTGGCATAGGGCTTCTTTTTCTCCTTTAACATTTGCTGTAATGTTGAAAAGATAGACCTAAAAATTGTATTTTGCTGTGAGCAAATCTCCTCAAAAGTGTCGCTGGACCTACCACGCTTTCTTTTGGAACTTGAGGGGCCTTCCTCAACATCAACTTCAGCTTCAACTTCAGCTTCAACATAAGGTTCAACTTCCAAAATTTCTAGGTCTTCATCATCGCCAAATGTTTCTACTGTTTCCATCCCTTCCACATCCTTAAAAAGGCCGCACAAAACTGCAATTTCCTCCTCTATGGCAAGAAGAGGCTGCTGAAAATTTGGGCCTCCACCGGTTGCAGTGCACTCTTTTCGGTTATTTGAGAGTTTTTTCCGAATAGAGGCCTTCCAATCAACCCATGACTGCAATTGAATTAAATTTTAATTTTAAATAAATTAACATAATTGCAAAACATACCTTCTTCCATTCCCTGGCCTCTTAGCATGGTGGACCCACAGCATTCATTGACTGCGCCAATGATGTCCATTTTGCATCCATTTCAACCCTATCACCACCTCTACTAAAACCCATGGCAATGCTTGGATTTTTGTGCATAATGCGACCATTATATTCTTCTGCTTTGCGGTTCGTTTTTTGCCCCTTAAAAAAAACTGTTGCCTGTAAAGTCGGTTTTACGGGCGAAGATTTTACGTGACAACGTCTTTTTCTCGGTAGAATATTTATTGATATGAATATTATTAAATTGCACAATAATAATTCCTATTTGAGTGATTTTGTTGAGATAGGAGAAATAGGAAATGAAAGGAAGTGTTTCTGCTGTAATGTGTCTTGCGAAAGTCAAGTCGATGGTTGTTTCTTTTAACGTAGTTGACTTAGAAACGTTTGATACGCAATCAAGATTATACGTTATTTCATGAAATTATGAAACGAGTTGTCAGACTTTACGTTTTCGTATCTCTTAATAAAATAAAATTTTCTCGGCAGTAGATAATAAATAAAAAGGTATAAACGAATGGTTTGACAGAAGAAAGGCCGAACTATGCTTGTTAGCATGCAATCAAAATAACAAAATTTTGTGTTGCTAAGGTAGCGTTTCTATTTGTGCATTACTTTTTCCGCAGTTGTAATGCAGATTTTTGGCAGATCACTGCTTTTCTATTTGCCTCCGCTTACAATCCCTCAAACGAAACGCAGCGCTTGTAATCAATTACGTTTTCTGCGGAGGTAATGCAGTATTTCGGCAGACCGCAGAGGCTATGCGCCGCTGGGGTTAATCAGTTGCATTCACTCAAACCTAAAAATAGCCACCGCTGTGAGCAGTGCCGGTTTGGTGCTGAGCGCTAAGCGGTGCGGCTGACGCTGTGCGTTGCTTGTTGCTGCGATTCACAAAAAGTCGCTGGTTCGTTTATAGATAAGAGCAGAGCGCAAACCAAAAATAAAAATGCCACTTATCGTTACGATTATTTATCGCTAGACTTATCGTTACGGTTATCGTTATACTTTTTCAATGGTGCCTCCCATACAAACCTAATTTAAGACGTTGTCACGTCAATAAAAATACTTTATGTTAAATGCAATTAATCATTTAATTATTACTTACATATTGCTGCTCACTATAAATTTGCACCAAAATCATACCAACACAAACAGCTGATCAGCTGATCAACCATCGATAAGTTCACTTGTAGAGTTACCTCAAATTTTCGAACATCAAGTTTATAAATTTAGTTTTTCTTTCTGCCAACATCTTTCTGAGAGACAAATATTTTTAATTTATCTACCAATTTTGTACAATTTATTTTATATACATATTTTAAGCCATCCATTAATAAAATTATCTTCAACTTGTGCAACACATTTCGAAGTTCTGTTTTTGTCTAAATCCAGAACACCTTACTTTCATTCCACTCGTTTTGGTTTTGCTTGTATACACAATTTTAATAGACATTTTTTGTAATAAAAATATATAATGAAAATTAACCCTAATTCGTTCAATTGAGCACATCTAAATTTTCTTAAAGCATTAAAAATAATACAAAATTAATTTTGGTGGCATTAATGCGTTTATTTAAGCAAACAAAACAAAATACTTTTCATTTCGACAGCTGCAAGCCAAACTTTTCATAACGAGTAAACTCTTGTCAGAATCGAAATCTAGAACACCTTTCATTTCGATTCCGACACTTTTTGTCTGGATCGAAATCTAGAACATGCCTGAATAATTGAGACCAATGTGCAATAAAATTAAAGGTATCATTATTTTATATGCAACTATAACCGTCAGCCAAGTCAGCGATGTCAACAATGTTAAAAACAAAAAGAATGTTTAACATGACCACAACAGTGATTGCTTTTGCTGTTATTACTCTGTTAAAATCAAACGCAGAACAACAGAAACAACTATCTTGTCCGGTAATATAGATTTTGCTGATGCTAATTGTTGTTGTGTTTGAGTTTAAATTTGCTTTTGCACCAAGCAACTTTAAAACGGGCCGCGCGTTCGTTAAACGGGAAAACAAACTTTTTCAGTTATTTCGCCTCTATATTTTAGTACTCTCTGGCCACGCTCTTTGCGCGTTTTCTTGTTTTACGGGAGGTTTGAGAAGGTCTGAGGTCTGGTCTTTGACTAATTATGTATCATGTTAAACTTTTCGTTTGCTTTGTATTGCACATTTAGTCAACTTGATTTAATATAAATATATATAATATAAAATATTTCTTATTATACTTAATATTATTATATCTGAATTTTACATTCACAGCTGGTTAAGGCTGGAATTCACCTATCCCGGGTGGTTACCAGTTGCTATTTGTTTATTTTATTGACTATTTAAAAATGCTCTTACAATATTATATGTTTTTAATATTACAGCTTTTTGAATTTTGGTAATTGTTTTTTCTGATATCTTGAGTGTTTTTAGATTTTGTGCAAATGTTTTGTGTACTATTCCTGTTGTAGTTATTATGAATGGTGTTATTATTACTTTGTTTTTTTTCCAGATATTTTTTATTTCTTGTGCAAGTTCCAAATATTTTTCGATTTTTTCTTGGTATTTTTCGTGTATGTTGTTGTCACTTGGAACACTTATTTCTATTAAATGCGTTGTTTGTTCTTTTTTATTTATTAATGTTATATCTGGTCTATTGCATGTTAGAGTTCTGTTTGAGAGTATGGTTCTGTTCCAATATATCTTGAAGTCTTCTAGTCAACTTGATCTAGTTAATTTCCATTCTTTTAAACAAAAAAAAATATTTCTTATTATACTTAATATTATTATTTTTACATATATTTTCTTAATATGCATATGTGATTGTGATTTTTTTTTTTTAATTTTCGACACGCACACCCACGTCATTGGTACTTTGAATTTTAATAATTTTTTCAGGGGACGGATATTTTTAGCCTTTGTATATGTAGGTATATGCAAATTGCATTTTTTTAAGCACTGTTTTATATTATTAGATTATAATATTTTTTGGGCGCAACGCCTCGAGTTACGCATATCTTTCTCCGGCGGCTGACTAATTTGCTCATCAATTTTTTTAATTTTCGTCCAGCTACCTAGCTAGCGTCAGTTTCGTTTTCTCCCTCCGATGCTAGTTTTTGTTGCTAGTTTTTGGGATTAGCCAACTAAAAGTTAAAGAATAACGAGAAAAAAAAAAAACAATAATCGATTTAATTGCAGAAATTTTTGCATTATAGTTAACTAACATATGTGGTGCAAAAAATTGGCTTTGGGTATTTATTTTGGGCTGCAAATTATATTTTATAATTGGATGAACCAGATTTCTCTGGATTAAAAAAGCATCCAACTGCTCTCTAGGACGCTTCAAATTAATAAGATCGGACAAACGGAAGACTACGAGACCATGACCTCTTTAAATTAAAAAAAAAAAACAAACAAAATTTCCTATTACTAAAATCTAAACTAAATTAAACAAATAATATATATTTAATTGTTGAGAATTTCCTTCCAAAACAAAACCAAAATTTTAATTTGGCTCAGTAACTGTACATTACAAGTATAACATTTTTAGATTTCTTGCACATTCTAAGCATTCAATATTTTTATTTTTTTGGCAGCCTGTTGCGCGAGTTTGTTGGAGTTTTTTTCCCTGATGAAAGTCATCATTAATTTGTTAAGAATGCTTTTTCCATGGTTGCAGCACTGGGGGTTAACTGCAAACCATTCCGGATACAGTTGGTTTGTTTTCTCTATGCAGATGTTGACCATATTCTTGCAAATATCTTTTTAATGCGCGTTCTGCTCAAATTGTTGAGCAAAGATATTGAAATGCAAGTTGCAGATAGAGTAAAACATATCCGAAGCATTCTTAAGGAGGAGCACAGACTCGGACAAATTTTTTGTTGCTATCAGATCCTCTGATGGGTCTTTCTGGAAGCAGTCAAATTTTTTGCAATGCTTCATCGCATACCGTGCAATTGAACTTTTTCTTAAATATCAAATAACCTTCGAAGTATCTCCTTGATTCCATTTCTCCGACATTTTCGGGGTTATTCAATATTTCTCCATCTTGGATTTCTCTTTCGGGTTCATGAGCCAAGTAATCGTGGTCAAGCCTGATTGTGTCGTTTGAACTACGACAAATCCAATTCAGCTGCAAATCGTCATAATTTTCACAATTTGCTCCCTGCAAATGTTTATTTGTAACGCTCTTCATTGATAGAAGACGTGCAGTGAGATACTGAATTTCGCGAGCTGAAGGATTTGTGTTGTTCCCGAGTTTCGAACGAAGAGCACCAAAAAAAATTCTCTAAGCTGTCTTGATTGAAGCGTGATAAGTGTATAAACTTGGCTGTTCCTTCCTCTATGATGTCATCACAAAGCTCTATCATGTTCTGCATGGTGACGATCAGACCTTTGTGGCAATAGTTGAGTTGGAGTGTTAAGCTTTCGAAATATTTGATGCTCTCAATCATTTTGGCTTTGACCTCGTTGTCTGCTGCGTATGGCTTTTTCTGACCTTTGTCACTTGATCTACAGTTTAAAATGTCGAAAGTAGCAGTTGCTCGTGCCTTTTTCATGTTCTCCCATGAGAATAGCTGGTTTTCGTAGCAAACTGATATGGCGTCGGATACCGATTTTGAACAAATTTGGGTAGCAAGCCTAAACGACATTTTTTGATAAAACCTTGGGTTTATATGCGCACCTGTTATTTTCGGAACCATACGCGTTGTTTTGCTTCTGTTGTCAATGGCAAACAACTCCGAAATTACGGACCAGGCAGCAAGCCCCGTTGGTGTGTACCATGTTTGCCTTCATGCAATTCCGTAAACTTTTAACCAGATGCACATAGTCATACATCAAAAAAACCTTACGCCCGTTCCTGTCAAGGAATTTCAAATCGCCGTTGGCGCCAAGCAATTTGAAGACGGTTCGGTTTATCCGATCTCTGTTAAAGCGTTTACATTTTCAGTAATAATTGC
The DNA here is from genome assembly GCA_037043745.1 of Chymomyza amoena. Taxonomy (NCBI): domain Eukaryota; kingdom Metazoa; phylum Arthropoda; class Insecta; order Diptera; family Drosophilidae; genus Chymomyza; species Chymomyza amoena. Next base: position 36,284 of record JBAMAX010001331.1, read on the forward strand.
TTTGAGATCGGTACTGTTCATCCCACCAGCGCTGCAGTAGTAGGAGAACACATACTTCCACGGTTGCACCAGGCCTTTTACTTGGAAAAAGAGAAAACTGTTGGCAACTTTATTTAGCCGTTTCTCATTTCCGTGGTCCATGAAGCCGTCAATCTGATCAGTGGCAGGATTGTATTCTAGTTCTGAACGACCGTGGAGCTCGTCAAAAACTAGAACACAATGCCTATCTGCTTCGTCCATATTTGTAACGTGTTTACAAATATTTTGGCAGACTTGCTGATCGATGCCCGGGCTTATTCTTCTTATTGGACTCCAATTCAGCAACGTTCGAGGGCTCAGCAAAGGAAACGACAGGCTAGATCGCATGAACCTGTAGTTTATATTAAGCAATACATTTCTCTCCAATGGAGTGTTCCTTTTACGCTTTCCTGCCAAAAGCATGCTGCCAAATGCTTTCGTTTCCTCATTTATACCATCGTTAGCCTCGATACGTTTAGCATTACAGCTCTGCAACCGTGCTTCCCACATCTTGTTGCTTTGCTGAAAGGAAACGGATAAATCGCATTTTTCTTGCTTCAAACGAGCGCTTCCTTCCAATAATTTTTCGTACTTCGATAGCAAATCGAAGTACATTTTTCTCCAGTGCGTCGTGTTGCGGCAGTATTCCTCACAACGCGGGCAGAAGAGATTGACTTCTCCATTCTGCACCTGAAAATAGTTATCCGGAAGCCTCGTGCATGAAGTTATGTCGACTTTTTGTTTTTCTGTGGATTCTGGCTCATCCATTGCTGGAGCTGGCAATGAGAGCAATTCTTTTTTCGTAACAACGACACTACTGTGCTCCTCAATATTCATTCTAGGCAATGCATTTTTTCTTATTTTCTTTCCAACAATATCATCGGGATGGAAATGGATGTTGCAAATGAAAAGGCAGGAAAAGTTTTCCATTTGCGTCTTTATATTGCAAAGCGACATCCATTTCTCCCTTTCTATTTTTTCCGTCGGAAATTTATGGAGCGTCGACGGTGGACTGCTATTGGAGCAGTTTTCAATGGAGCAATATCTCAATTTTCCCTCTTCTTTCAAGTGGGAATGGAATATAGAATTCCCACTACGTCTTACAAAATAAATAATAATAAGAGTTAAAAATTTTCTTTTAAAAGCGACTCTTCAAATCTCTAACGAAATTAATTTATATATATGTTAATTGGTATATATTGAAATAGAATCTGAATTTTCGGCAATAAAAATCATAAAAAGCTAATAACACAAAATAAAAAATTGAAAAAAAATTCGTTTACAATTTATTTATATTTTTAAATTAGAATTGCGCTGACTATTTGCTATAAAGTTATTTGATATAAAGTTGATATAAAGTTAGTTAAACATTATAGTTTAAAGCTTAAAAAAAAAAATTTAATATTTAAATATAAGACAAAAGGCGGTGCTACACCTATTTTCCCCAATCGAAAATTCAGTTGGTATTATTTAGTTGAAAGCAAAAAACCAGACTCAAAAATATTGTGTAGTTCTCGAGTTATTACTTTATATAAAAAATAAGGGCTTTGGGACCATAGTGCATTGGCACGTTATTTATATGAATTTTGTGAAATTGTCATTAAAAATAATTTGAATTATTTTTAGAGCATTTGCCTGACATTATATGCCATAGTTTTTGTTAATATTTTCCATAGCAAATCATTTTTAGTGTGCCTGCACTTCGACCAAGAAAAACCGATCACAAAAACCACTTTAGTGGCTTCCATAAAAAATTAAATTTTGCTTGTTTTTTTTTAAATTCAATGTATTGCTCAACTAAGTTAGAAATTAATTCATTTGCACAATTTTAATTTTCAGCAATTTTTGCAGGTATGGCAAGTTCTTTTGTAAGCGCTAACTTTAAGCAAACCTTATACTTCCATTGGTAATAAAGCTAACCTATGATATTGAAAATTGAATTATTTTCTTTGGATTTAAGCAGCATACTTTTTTTTTCCCCCTCGTTTATTGTAATCAATTTACATTTCAAGGGCAGGACTGACGTCGAAAGAGGTCACATAAGCGAATTTTTGAAACCAAAACTCAACATTTTTATTGAGAAAACAATTCAAACTATGAACAAAGTAAATAGAAAAGGGTCTAGCTGGATAGGGTACTGGAAACTGCCCCTAGCAATTCTGCCGAATTCCATCATTACTTTTCAAATATCGCTGGGGGCAGTTTCCATTACCTTATCCAGCTAGACCCTTTTAGTTTTGATGCAGTCAAACGCTATTTAAGTAAAGGGTGATTCATTAAGACCTTTTTTTTCCCATAGGGATTTTCGTGTGGATCACGCGTGATGCATGACAGCTGTCAAAGGCAAAGTTGTTCAGTAAGAGAATATAGCGGCGGTAGCTGACAGTGTTCACGATGACCGAGAGGAATCGATTCGGCGCCGATCGCCTGGCGCATTTTACATTTGGATCTTGGCTTGAAAGCTTACAAAATTCAACTCAGGTAAGAATTGAAGCCGAATGACCTTTCTGCACGCTGCCGTTTTAGTGAATGGGCTCTTGGTAAGATCGATGAAGATCCGTTGTTTTCGGCCAAAATTTTGTTTAGTGATGAGGCCCACTTTGGCTCCACGGCTTCGTGAATAAGCAAAATTGCCGTATTTGGTGTGAAGATCAACCCGAAGAGGTTCACCAGCTGCCATTACATCCAAGAAAAACAACGGTTTGGTGCGGTCTGTGGGCTGGTGGAATCATTGGTCCGTATTTTTTTAAAAATGAGTAAGGTGCGAACGTTACCATCAATGGCGCGCGCTTTCGGACCATGTTATCGGACTTTTTGCTGCCTGAAATTGTTGCCCGTGATCTCGACGACATTTGGTTCCAACAGGCTGGCGCTCCGGTCCACATTGCCAATGAAACAATGGCTCTATCACGAGGTCAATTTGGTGAGCGATTAATTTCAGGTACGGGACCCGTACCGTTGTTTTATGTAAGGAATGTGTGATCGTGTTAAATGTTACGAGCCCCGACCACTATTAATTCGTACGGCAAGCTTTTTTACTTGTATGCAATGTTTAACAGACGATATTTTCAAAACTAAAGTGTATATCACATGCAAACCTATTTTTTTCTGAAAGATCATTTTTTTCTCGCAATTTTATAGAAACAAATTTTTGTTGTACTTCAACAACAACAACAACAATATTAATTTCTTTAAATGCTTTGCTTAACTGATAACAAAATTCGACCATTATTAATTCGTACGGTGCGTTAGCGTAGCTTAGAATAGAAAAAAGATCAAAACAAAAGCAAACAGTGTAACATAATCACTATCTAGTCATAGATCTGCGATGCAGAATGTAAGAAATGTGTTATTGCTTTAAATTATTCAAAATTTGGTAACGATGGTACGTGGTAAGCCGATTTGCAAAGAAATTAAAAGTTTAGTTCTAGAAAATTATAAATCTGGGAACACTTTAGGTGAAATAGCTTAACAATTAAATATGGCTAAGTCGTCCGTTCAAGGAATAATACAAAATTTTAAGAAAAATGGCAATATTGAAAATAATAATATAGCAAATAGAGGCCGAATTTCAGCAATAACAGCTCGTGACAAAAGGGCCCTGGCCACAATTGTGAAGGCTGATCGTCGCCAAAGCTTAAGAAATTTAGCATCAGAATGGTCGGATAAAATCGGAAAAAGTTTTAAGTGTGAGTGGACGCGCCGGCAGTTGCAAGATATTGGATATAAGTTCTATAAAGTATGTTTAAAGTTTATCTATGTTACATACTGAATATTTTAAATTACTCTTAGGCCAAAAAAAAAACCATTGCTTACGCTTCGCCAAAAGCGTTTACAATGGTCACGGGAACGGATGTCTTGGACTCAAAGGCAATGGAACTCCATCATATTTAGCGATGAAGTTAAATTTGACGTGAGTGTCGGTGATGCGCAAAGGAGAATTATCCGTAACAAAACTGAAGCGTACCATAAAGACTGCCTTGAAAGGACAGTCAAATTCACAGCAACCATAATGGTGCGGGTTGTATGTCTGCCAAAGGGGTAGGACAACTGCACTTTATTGATGGGATGGTCAACGCTGAAAAATACATTAACAAACTAGAAGAAAGTTTGCTACCATCAATACCAAAACTGGCTGACTGTGGTGAATACACTTTTCAACAGGATGGAGCATCATCTCATACTGCCAAACGAACCAAATCATGGCTGCAGTATAAGGAATTTGAGGTCTTAGATTGGTCATCAAATAGCCCTATCGAGAATATGTGGGGAATAATGAAAAGAAACCTAAAAAATTAGCCTCAAAGAACCCTTTCTGATTTAAAAACAAAATTGCAAGAGATAAGGGACTCTATTTAAACAGAACAATGCCAGAATTTTTTAATATCTATGCCAAAGTGTTGTAAATGTGTTGTAAACGCAAAAGGCGATGTGACCCAATATTAATATTTAAAAAAAAATTACATTTAAAACATTTACGTATTTAATTTTAATGTGTACAAAAAGTGTATGTTGTTATATGTAAAGAATGTGTGTTAACTAGTGATCGTGCTAAGTGTTAAGTTAATGCTGACAGCAAGTGCTTTAAAAAATTACGTTGCGCTCTCTTCGCCTTGCCGATTGCCACTGGCTAGTCAGATCCGCATGCTGTACTTCAAAAGCTCGCTATGCGTTGCTGCAGTCGCGAGCTTTTGAAGAACAGCAACCACAAAGTGGAGATCAGAACATACGATGTTACGGTGATTTTACCGTTGCTGTTGCTTTTACATGTTGCTTCCAGTCAGAGTTAGGGTGGTCCCAAAACTCAGACCATTAGCAATAAATTTCAGCAACAAAGCGCATACAAATCAGAGTTTGTAAAGTGTTTGTATTAGTTCTGTGAATGTGTGGGTGGTCGTGGTTAAACCTAACAACAAAAAGCTAAGCTTTTGACTGTCGTCAATGTGCATTAAAACCAACCGCTGCCAAAATTTGTTGATTTTTAGTTTCAAATATAATTTGCAGTTCTTTATTATTTACTATTTTAAAATTTATAAATTATAAAAATTTTATTTTATTATATATTATTAATTGAAAAAAATACATCATTTTTCGTTTGTGCAGCGATTAATTCATGTACTCAATATTGCATCATAACATATGTAATTTGCATTAGTTTATTTTAAATGAAATATTTTATACATCAAAAAAACAAAATTTTTAATTATTTATTTATTACCAACATTTATGTTTGCACTTTCTTTATTTTGTTGCTTAAACATACTTTTTAAAAAAATTGGCTACATGTAAAATTAAAATTAAAGAAAATTAAAAATTTTAACAAAATTAGCGCGGTTCACAATTATTATTATTATTTATTATTTTAAAGAAATTTAAATACTAGAAAAACTAATGGACTCTTGCGTTGCAAACTTGTGAGAGTATCAAAGTGAGCCTTAACTAAACTTGTTAAAGAGCTTGCGCTAAGCACAAGGCATAAAGAAAAAAAAGGGAACAACGATAATGTGGGATAAAAATTCTTACATGAGTTTTGCTCGATCCAACGCTGGAAGGCCTTCCATCGGGAATTTATGCTTTTGATTTTTGCTAAAATTTATTTTAATTTTGGACATTTTCGTTGTTCACACAAAAAAATATTTAAGTAAAAGAGAAAATTTTTTGAACTCAGAGGTGTGAGTTTAAGCCTTCTTTTTTTTATTGCATTTTTTAATGCAACATTTATTTTTTTTACTTAATTTTTTTTTCTTTTTATATGTACATACAGTATGTCAAGAAACTCTTTACACACTGAAAATAAATTTTATTTTTTGACTTTAGATACGAATATAAAGGCTTTTTATTTGAAATTATAAAGTTTTTTTAATGGATATCAATTCAGTTATATGTCTTAAGTAATACGCAAAAACAAGAAATGGAAAATTATAAATAGACAACTTATAAATCAACAAAAACAATCATGACTCATTTTTGACACTGTTCGGCATTCATAGTATTTTCAATAAACGCCAGATTTCCAACTCCTCGGCTAGAAATGCACCCCCAAATCATGACCGACAGTTTTCCAAATTTTACTGTCGGAATAATATTTTTGTTATCCAACGCAGTTAATGGCTTTCGCCATACTCTGGGTGGACCATCGTTGTAGTACAGCATCATTTTTGTTTCGTCACAAAATGTGACGTCATTCCAAAATTCATTTTTTTGTTCTACCATGCATACAGCAAAAGTGAAGCGCTTCTCCACGTTGATCGACGAAAGCAGCGGTTTCTTTCTTGCCACTCTTGAAGAGTACTTATGCCTTAAAATGGCCTGACGTATGGTTTCATGTGACACAACCAAGTCACCTTCTTCCTCAAGCTCCTTGGCAAGCGTCCTTACGGAAATTTGCGGATTTTGGTCAATCTTCCGCAATAATTAGGCGGTCCGCTCGTTTACCAATCTTCCTTTTACGGCCACTTCCATGTTTTAACTCGAGTCTCCCTTCATTTTTGACGCGATTTATGACATTGTAAATAGTTTTCCTTGAAACTGCAAACATTTTCACCAAGTCCGCAACAGATTTGCCCAACTGATGATGATAGTATATCAGTTGGATTAGGTCAAAACTCAATCGTTTGCCAGCCACTTTAAAAATTTAAGAAAATCGTCTTTACATGTGACCCGGTCAAAATTTCACAACTAAATTAAAAGCAAACCAAGAACAGAGCAGCATTCAACAACGCAATAAGCAAAGCTAACGGTAAAGCACCGTTTTTTCGTAGAATGAGATCAAAACAGAAGTCGAAAACGAAATGTGTAAAGAGTTTCTTGACAGTGTCAAAAATGAGTCATGATTGTTTTTGTTGATTTATAAGTTGTCTATTTATAATTTTCCATTTCTTGTTTTTGCGTATTACTTAAGACATATCACTGAATTGTTATCCATTAAAAAAACTTTATAATTTCAAATGAAAAGCCTTTATATTCGTATCTAAAGTCAAAAAATAAAATTTATTTTCAGTGTGTAAAGAGTTTCTTGACATACTGTATATATTTGAAATTGCAGCGATGCAATTAAATATATATATTTTTTAAATTTTCGTACAAATTTTTGCTTTGCCTAATTATTTTTTTCTTTCTTATATTACTACGATTTAAACAATTTTAACACCCGCTCGACGATCGTCACGTTGCGGCCGCTAGTAGATCACGCTTGAACTGCTGATTCTTATCAGTGGAAGCCGGGTGAGCGCTAAATATGATGGCGGGAGTTTAGGGATCAGCTGGTTCCCTTACGGCAGTGCATCCATCTAACTAGAGCTGAGTAGCTCCGTTAGAGGTTAATGACCTCAGATGAGTTTTTTTTTTTTTGCTTTAAGCTTTTATGCGCTTTAGTTCTTTTTTTTTGCACATAGGTATCTAATTGTGATACTCGTAGTTTTAGTTGTTTAATAATTAAAAAAAAAGATTTGCTGGTCATTTTCTAATATACTAGAAAATGCGCAGTTTTTCTTAAAGGCATTATTTTTCATAGTGGCCGCCGCAATATAGGCTGTTACTATGTTGACGCACTCCGCAGTTTTTGGACTGCTTATAGCATCTATCCACTGTGCTCTAGTACCGCCTAAACTGCATCTTCGCCAGTTATAGCTTTTGTTCCCGTAGAACATAAATTTTACATTTTTATATTTTT
>JBAMAX010001332.1:0-35544 GCA_037043745.1 Chymomyza amoena
TTCAAAACATAATTTTTATGTGTGAAGTTAACTGACTTCTCCCCGATGCGGAAGTATTTGTGGTTTAAATCCACTCTATAAAAACCATTTGATCAAATTTTGGAACATTTATTTACAAAACATGTCTTGCAAAAATTTAACTAATAATTTATAATCGAAATTTCTAATCATTGAATCCTTCTTATAAATTAGACTTGGTGATAATGAAGTCATTTTCTGCGGAATCGACATCGAAGAAGGCTAAGGCTGGTTTTATTTGATTAATTGATTCTTGTGGACTAGAATCATTTGCAGTTTTGTGAGCATCAGCCTAGATTAAAAACGCAAAGGCGGGGAATTCCCAATAAAAAGCAATCTACTGGCTAAAAATCAAATAAACGTAAAATAGTTTTAGCAATCCAGAGCTAAATTAAATCATTTGGAGCACTAGCTAATAATCACTAATAGGAGTAGAGACCTTCTGTGGCAGTCAAAACAGCAAACAGGAACTACGGGAAACGAAGAGATAAGAATGTTTCTCTGACTGGATCAAAACGGCGTGTCCACAGCAGGCCAAGCAACTACTAGGTTTCTATAAAATGTTTAGGTTTGAACAAATCTACCAATTGAAGCAATTGACACTAAACCAGATATGATTTAGATGCTTTACCGAGGCCCTATGCTCCTCAAAGGGCTAAGAAATATAATAACAGCTTACTTGTTAATTAAGGTGCAATAATGTAGTTATAGCATGGGCCGAATACGGCACATTGCAGACAGGAAGCACCTAAGCAAAGTGTGCACCAGGAACACACATTAAGATTCACAGAAGAAAGCTTTCCAATACGTGCTTACTAAGTCTAATGCTGTCACTAGATAAATTCAATTCCTTTTGGGCTGTCATGCGATCTCGATTCAAGATGTCACCCGACTAGAACTATCACAAAGTATAAGGTCCATTTTGGGATCTAAAAGAGCTCTACAGTTAGTAAAGAGAACAATAGATCCTTAAAATAGAGTAGATATTAATATTATGAAACGGAAAGGAGCCATGTACGTCAGTCCGTCAGAAAGTCGTGATCTCAGAGATTGTGAGAGCCAGAGTCCGCTTACTATTAGATTTTGAGCATTATCCGTACTCATAAGAAGAATCGTTCTCCGAAACTCGTACAATGTTTTTTCACTTTCTAAGTTCTTTTTCGTATTATCTTGTGATATATTAACTGAATTCTTTAACTCACCAGACAACTGCAATTCTCCGTATTTCTCGTTAGCGGTATAGTACAATGTTTCATCAATTTGTGAGTTGGTTGTAGTATTGTCTTGTGACTTTATTTCTCCACTGTTTTCGTCAACTTTTTCGTTCAGTGCTTCTTCAATTTTCAAGCTTAGGTTAGAACTGTCTTCTGATATTTTGCCAAAGTTCTTAAGCCCCTCAGTCAAATTTTCTAGTTCTGGGTCGCTTTCTCCGCATTTTTTTTCAGCGGCTAGACGATTATTTATTTCCATTTCTAATAAACCCAATTCACCTTCAAGCTGCTTGAGCTTCATAGCAAATAAGTCAAGTTCCTTGTTTGTCGTATTTTGACGTTTCTTTTTTAATTGAAAGTATTCATTGAGTTCATTTATTAATTGATTGTTGTGTTTCAGCAGCTTCTCCGAATTATCTATATCTTTGGCCTGATTAATAAGCTTCTTATCTTCCTCGTTCAATTCCGATGCATTGTACTTAACTTTCAACTCATCAGACGCAGGTTGGTTGCCACCAATAGAACGCGATTCAATTGTTACTAACACGGTAGTTTCTAATCCTGCCGGTGATATGAATGTAGAATAAACTGCCGATGACCCTGGCAAAGTCAACTCGAATTGGGGCGGCTGTGAAGCCACTGCAAAGATACCATCTCCACCGACTTCCATAGCTGGATTGACTATTGCTCTAACTGAAGTGATTTTTATTTCTGTCATTAAACAAACAGACGACTTTTGACTGATTTTTTTTTTAAGCCTACTTGTGTAAAATTCTTACTGTTTAATTGACACTTAATTGTAATCGACTAATCATCGATTAATAAGTATTGAACAACGTAATCATAAGAACCATGTAATAGTGTTGGGTTGCTCATGAGTGAGTGAGCAAAAAAGAACAAATTACTACAAGTGAGCAAACGAGTCAACTCAGCAAATTTGTTCTTTTTGGCTCAGTTGCTCACTACTCACTTGCTCACTACTCACTTGCTCTTTACTCAATTACTCTTTACTCACTTGTTCATTACTCACTTGCTCACTACTCACTTGATCTGTGGCGGGAAGTTGTACATTCTTTTTTGTTTTCAAACAAACCGCGCGTTTGTTTTAACGGCATATTTGGCATGGTAGCGCCAACAAACAGCTAAGCTGAGTGAAGTGAGCAAGTGAACCAGCGTGCTCACTGAGTGAGCAAGTGAACAACTGAGCAAGAGAGCAAGATTACTCACTCACTTCAAAGTGAGCAACGGAGCTAACTCATCAAAGTGAGTTGTGTTCACACAACACTAATGTAAAATAAGAACCATGTTAGAGTAAGAACCCGGCAATAAATTTCACTTCCGTTTCAATCATCTTGATGTGAGTACATTACAGATTCTTTGTTAGATCCCCTTTTATTCAATAGGACAAAAGCTTATTTTATTTTTTTTTATACCGTGGTTTCATTATATAGCCACCATAGGGGTGTTTCATGTTATGGCCGATGTATTTGGTAAACGAGTCTTCAGTATCAGTCGAAGTAAGGCGTAATAGAAATGACGATCTGTACAATTCTATGGCATAATCAGTAAAAAATGTACTTGGATTTCAAAAATTTGTTTTGGCAAATTTACTTATCTACTCTAACTATTTAAAACATCGATCAATTGAACCATTGGCGCTTTTTTTGGAATGCACACATCTATTGCAGAAGTAACAACACTGGTAAATGACAATATCATCGAGTCGATTTCATCTATATTCGCGATTGAAGATAAATTGGGAACACTTAAATTATGTGAAATTTGCTGACTGAAGCGATTCCAATTGGCATTTTTATAGTCTGGTAATCGGTAGTCATTAAAAAAGGGAGCTTTTTTGTACATAATTACGACAGGTAACATAGGTGATCAGAGTTAAGGTCTGTGGTAACAGTGGGATGTGAGACATGTTGAAAAATATTAGTGAGGAAGAAATCTAGGGTATATGCCTGCCTATTAGTATCAGACGGAATATGAGTTGGCTGATTAGGATAGGCCATAAAAATATTGTAAGAGCTTAATTTATTCAATAAAATGTTTCCCCAGCAGTTCGCTCTATTACATCCCAAGTTTGATGTCGACAGTTTTCAAGTGCTTTGAAACCGAATGATTTGGTGTAAGTGGAATGAAAACGAATTGCCAAAATAGGATTAAAAAAGCACGCATTTAATATATAGAACTATTTTTTAAAGATTTTTGGATATTCTTAGATTCTCTGTATGCTAACTTTAAGTTGAAATATTAATTGGCAATTATTTTTAATTAATTAAAATGAACACAATAATACACTTGGATGCTTATTACGCCCTAATTCCATAATTTTACGCCTTCTTTTAAATTGAAAAAATAAATGGCATTTTTGCAATGTTTACAAATTAAAAAAAAAAGGGCAGTCAGCTGGTTTTGCCAAACATATGTGCATTTATCCAAAAAAATTAGAGAAAAGATAATAGAAGGCATAATTTACAAAATCACAAAAAACAAAAATGATGTAAGTTGATTCGACCAATATTGCAAAAATCATTCTTGTCTTAGTATTGAAATTCTGACCCTGACCCATAACAATTGAAGAAATAGACAATTTAAAAAAGGAATCCGTCAACTAACATGTCAATAAACCTTAAAAAAAAGAAAAATAGTTTTTTTCCCGCATTTCGCATTTCATATGCACACTTCGCATTCATCCATTCGTGAGAAGCTTTTATTATCGACAGCCGATACATATCGATTAAATTATTAAAAGGCATGCTTTTCCCACCTCTACATTAAACAACAAAATAGGAGTTCATTACAATTAGAAATAACTCACAATGGCTTCGTCATTAAAATTAAGCTCCTACAGAGATCAGCATTTCAAAGTAAGTTAATTACTAAAATATGGATGGTTTTTCTTATTTCTTTTCTTGCACCTCAATTTACTTCACAGGGTTCACTTTCTGAGCAGGAGCGTTTACTACGCAAATCCCGCACACTTTATGTTGGCAACTTATCATTTTATACTACAGAAGAGCAGGTCCATGAGCTGTTTTCGCGCTGTGGCGAAGTGAAAGCCGTTGTAATGGGATTAGACAAATATAAAAGATCGCCATGTGGCTTTTGTTTTGTGGAATTCGAGACACGAGCTGAGGCGGAAGATGCTATGCGGTAAGACTGCTTAAGTTCCTTGGTTTGTATATGCAGATATTCTATGTGGAAACTATTCTATTCCTAGATATGTAAATGGCACGAGTCTTGACGAGCGTGTCATTCGCATTGACTGGGATACCGGTTTTGTTGAGGGTCGTCAGTATGGTCGTGGCAGAGCTGGAGGACAAGTGCGCGATGAATTCCGTACCGACTACGATGCTGAGAGGGGAGGCTACGGAAAACGGATGTCCGAGAAAATGGCTGGAAGCACAGAAACCAAATGACTCTGTGGTAATTTGCATGCATAGATTCGAGCATACTGCTCTTAATTTTTATACCTATGTATAATAAAACATCGTAATTTTCTAATGGCATAAATTGTATTTGATATTACTAAATATGTATATTTTGGTATTAATTGAATTTAAGTTCAAATTGAAAGATGTGCTCCATCCACAGCACTAATAGTACTAGAGGCAAAACTTTCATTTACTTCTTGCCAATGTGGCTTGCCAGTGTGCTTGGATACATATGTAACTATAGCTATCTTTGTGATTTTGGATGCTGAACAATTAGCTACATCTACCAAAAACTTATCCGAGTATTGCGAACACAATGTCTTTGTTGAAGCATCTTTTTACCAACGTAATGTTTGGAATTAATGGATTGCTTAACTAAGCATTCTCTGAAATATTCAGCCTTTTCTCCAGCATGCAGACAGACAGTGTATTCTTCATGTTCAAGTATTCGTTGGCTGCTGTCTTCGTATTAATTGAATTTCGTTCCTGTCCCGACTTATGTCTTTCTTAAGACTACGATGTACTACTAGCAGTTATCACCAGCTGCCTTATTGACTCTAATTGCTTGGCTTGGAAATTTCTCTTCTACAATCTATTCTGGTGCAGATGGACTCTTTATAAATAGCTATATTCGAATAAACGTAGTCCGTAACTTGGTAGGCGCTTCAACTGTATCTGTAAGATTCTCTCGCGTTGTTGGTGAGTATCATCTTGGGTTTTCTCTGTTAACAATCTGCCATTTAACATTGTTTGCTTTGCCATACAGCCTGTTCCCAAGGAAAGACGCTTTACAGGATAAGTTGCACTCCCCATTTCGAGATGCATACCTCTCCCTTCATTCTGATCATTCGTCAAACGTCTCGTGAGGAGTTCGTAGGCGACACCTTCGCTTAGATGCTCGTACCCTTCATTAGCTTCAGGTGGATCATGCGATCTCTGAAACTGACGAATGCATACAGTCGCAGAGTTCACAAAGTTATCTGTCGTTTATTTGCAATAAGGTATTGGAAGCGATTCTGTTGTTGATGATGACGGTGTTGCTTGGGGATTCACACAAAATTTTGGATCGTTTTTACCTGGTTTGGCTTCTCCAGGGCATTGTACTTTATGGTAACCAAAATTTTGTTTGTCGGAGACGTCAATTCATTTGTTGCAAGAACAGTTTTTTCAATATACATACAAAAGATCCAGAGGACACCATCGCAATGCATACGACTAAGTTGCTGAAAATTGCGAGGCAGCTAGAGGATCTTGGTGAGAAAATCTCTGAGAACATGCTGCTTACAAAAGTTTTGAAGACCTTGCCTGAGCAATATAATCATTTCTTTGCTTCATGGGAGGCCACATCAAAAGAGGAGCGCACATTAAAAGCGTTATCTGCGCGCTTTGTATGGAGGAGTCTCGGCTGGGGATTCACAATTTTAGACAGGAAGCATTTGTAGCTAAACAGGTGCATAAGCAAAGTCACAGCAAGGAAAGAAGGATATTCAAATGTAAATGTTTTATATGCAAGCAGACTGGGCATTAGACACTCTCGTTCCAAATCGCAGGAATTTCGAGAAGCCATGTGGGGATGCGTTCATGAGTGAGGATAACCAATGTTTGTACAATCAACCATACCTCAGGAAGATACGTGGATTATGGACTCCGGGGCCAGTGATCATATGACATATCGCAAGGAATGGTTCGAGAACTACAAGAAATTGGAGAAACCAAAAGATGTACGAATTGCTGATGGCTCAATTGTGCAGACATACGGAAAAGGCGATATTGTGGTAAAAGCATATGATGGTAATGTTTGAAATACGAAATATATGGATGATGTATTTTATGTCCCTGATATAAAGCTTAATCTCGTCAAAGGTTACACTTTACGGGCTTATGGCAGTCAATGCAGTTTTGAGAAACAAGGAAATGTGTTGCAGCAAGGCGAAAGAGGCGATTCAAATCTCTTTAAACTACAATATTTTTAAAGGTCAATACGTCGGCAGAGGCAAACGTAACTGTGAAAGCTGAGACACTCATCAAGGCAAGGAGCATGTTAAGGAACAATATATACCATTCAGCAATTGCAGTTCATTTTGTGAGACGTGCGTCTTGGTAAACAGCATTGTTCCAGTTTCGACCAAAGCCAGAATATAGCGAAAATCCAAGGTGAGCTCTTTCATACTGATTTATGCGGTCTTCAAGAGACTTCAAATGGAGGCGTACTACTATTTCTTGATGATTTTTCAAACTATCGCTATGTGTACTGTATTACAAGGAAAGCAGAGGTCAGTACTTATTTGAAAAGGTTTTTGGATCGAGTGGAAGCTGACACTGGAAAAAGAGTAAAATGTATAAGATCCGATAGCACATTGGAATATGTTAATAAAAAAATAATTGATATTTTGCAGATGCACAGGGTCATACACCAGAAATCAATGACTTATACACCGGAGCATAATGGCCGGAGCTGAAAGGGACATGCTGAAGTATTGGGGCAAGGCAGCTCAAAATGTTGTTAATACGCTTAATCGAACAGACAAGACTAAGAGAAATAAGTTGACTCCATTTGAGATGTGGTTTCGACAAAAGCATAATATTTCTAATCTACGAGTTTTTGGATCGGATGGATACGTTCATATACCACAAGAATAGCGAAGAAAATTGAATGCAAAATCCAAGAAAGGTGAATTCGTTGGATATGAAGACAATTGAAAGGGCTACAGGATTTGCATACCACAAGAACGCAAAATTGAAATTTCAAGAGATGTTATTATACGAGAGGTATGAGACACTGCAAGTATAACACACACAGAAGTAGCTGATTCCATATCCATATCTGATGACAGAATACCTAAGGTTAAAATTGAAGACTGCGAACAGTCCACCCAAAGGGGACAGTAAAAAGGTTTTTGAAGATGTTAACCAAAATAGAGTGGATGCTAAAAATAATCTAGCAGCAAGAGGATATAATACGCGATCAAAAAGTAGAGTAAAGGAGGACGCAGCCCTACATTGTGCATTTCTAGCCGATTGCGATACGCCTGCAACATTTGAAGAGGCGACAGAACAAGGCGACGAGGAAATCGAGTCGTTAGCCATTAATAAGACTTGGAAATTGGTACCCCTGCCAGAAAATAAAAGGCCTATATAAATAAATGGGTGTACAAGGTAAGGCGAGACGAAAATGGTGAAATCGAAAGATTCAAAGCGCGTTTAGTAGCGCGAGGATTTATACAAAAATTAGGCACTGTTTATGAGGAGACATTCAGTCCAGTTGCAAAATTCTCATACGCATGGGATTGACTTTAAAGCAGTTTGATGTTAAAACAGCATTCCTGTATGGCGATCTTGAGAAAGAAATTTATATGCATCAACCAGCTGGATATGAAGAAGGAACTGAAAAGGTTTGCAAGTTGAACAAAAGTCTTTATGGATTAAAGCAAGCATCCAGATGTTGGAATCGGAAATTCGCGCAACTATTAGAGAACTTTAACCTGAAAACTAGTTTTGCGGGTCCATTCCATTTATATTGATGACGGCATACTTGCAGCTAAATCAACAGTTGCAGTCAATGAGCTCATAACTTATTTGAACAAGGACTTCAAAATTAAAGTATATGAATCGATTTATTATCTTTATCCGAAGGCACTAAGTACGCCTGCCGAATGTGTTTTTCATGCTGAGGAAGGCCCCCAACGAGCCTACTATCCATATCGCGAAGCAATGGGATTACTTATGTACCTGGCTATGGTGCCAAGACCAGATCTGGCATATGCAGTTTCGAACGCCAGTCGTTTACTGGATACTTATCAAATCGAGCATGTACAGGCTGTTCAGAGAATTTTCAGATATTTGTGTGGTACACTTGATGAAGGTATTTGTTTTGAAAAAACTAATAATTTATCATTGACTTGCTACAGTGATTCGCACTACGCTGGGGATACTAAGACAAGGCACTCATATCCTCCAATTGAGTCATGATGTTCTGCGGCAGTCCTATATCATGGTCATCGAAAATTCAAGCTGCTGTAGCGCTTTCAACAACTGAAGCCGAATATATAGAGTTAATTTGGATTCGTGGTTTGTTAGCCGAATTAATTGATGATCTTGCAACACCGGAGTTGTGCTTGGACAACCAAACCATCAACTTGGTAAAAAATACCCAATACCACAAGCGCACAAAACATATTGTAGTTAAATACCATTATATTAGAGAGATTTATGAGAAAGGCGGATCGGCCATCAAACAAACAGTTTGCTGATATTCTCACTAAACCGCTTAAAAGACAAACTTTTAATAATCAGAAGTTGTTGTTGAACATTAAAAGAATAGAATAATGTTGCTTATAGTCCAGATAATCTGATGAATAAAAGTGGAATTGTTGAGCGCTTATTCAGCTTATTCATTTGCTCTATGCTTTACATAGTTCTGCATGTACATATGTACTGTGTTGTTGTTTGTTTACGACTTTACCGACTTATGTACATGCATACAGTTATTTATTAAACCACTTTTTTTTGCACTGCCGCCGTTACCACACGTGTTTTTATTTAGCTTAAAACCAATAACACATAGGTATAAAAATTAAGAGCAGTATGCTCGAATCTATGCATGTAAATTACCACAGAGTCAAGGGGTATCTGTGCTTGGAACAATTTTCTCGGAAAGCAGTTTTCCGTAGCCTCCCCTCTCAACATCGAAGTCGGTACGAAATTCATCGCGCACTTGTCCTCCAGCTTTGCCACGACCCTCAATAAAGTCGACATTCCAGTCAACACGAATGATACGGTTGTCGAGACGTGTTCCATTAACAAATCTAGGAATAAAATAGTTTATCTGCAAATACAAACCAAAGAACTTTAGCAGCCTTACCGTATAGCAGCTTCAGCCTCAGATCGTGTCTGGTATTCCACATAACAAAAGCCACATGGAGTTATTTTATATTTGTCCAATCCCATTCTAATGGCAAGCACATCGCCACAGCGCGAAAACAGCTCATGGATTTGCCCTTCTTTAGTGTAAAACGATAAATTGGCAACGTAAACTGTGCGAAGTAAACGCTCCTGCTCAGAACGCGAACCCTGTGAAGTAAATTGAGATGAGAAGCAAGAAAAAAATATAAAATAAAGAAAAACCATTCATATTTTAGTAATTAACTTACTTCGAAATGCTGAACTCTGTCATCTGAAGCATCCATTGTTAGTTATTTCTAATTGAACTCCTATTTCGGTGTTAAATATAGAGATGGCAAAAGCATGCATTTTTAATAATATAATCGATATGTATCAGCTGTCGATAATAAAAGCTTGTCACGAATGGATGAATGCGAAGTGTGCATACGAAATGCGAAATGCGGGAAAAAAACTATTTGTCTTTTTTTTAAGGTTTATGTTATTGACATGTTAGTTGACGGATTCCTTTTTTAAATTGTCTATTTCTTCAATTGTTATGGGTCAGGGTCAGAAATTCAATACTAAGACAAGAATGATTTTTGCAATATTGGTCGAATCAACTTACATCATTTTTGTTTTTTGTGATTTTGTAAAATATGCCTTCTATTATCTTTTCTCTCATTTTTTTGGATAAATGCACATATGTTTGGCAAAACCAGCTGACTGCCCTTTTTTTTTTTTTTTAATTTGTAAACATTGCAAAAATGCCATTTATTTTTTAAATTTAAAAGAAGGCGTAAAATTATGGAACTAAGGCGTAATAAGCATCGAAGTTTATTATATTACTTGTTGGCGCGAAATTATATTCGTTTAATACAAAAGAGCTGACATTGCTGCAGAAGTTTTTTGTACCTTTCTATAAGTACATGTTTTTTAAATTTAATTTTCATTAAAATATTATTTTCTTATTTTGAATATTAAATAAAATAACGCAATAATAGTATTACATTAGCAAGATGATTTATAAAAAAGTGATACAGACGAGGCGGTGCTCGACAGTGGATTACCCTGTACCTTTTCTCTCGAAAAATATTGCTACTAAGAACTTTCCAATTGGAAATAATTTCTATTGGTGGAATTCGATATTTATACCTAAGTTCCGTATATTTTTACCCATTGTGATGAAACTCGAAAGTTACGTCTAAGTAGCTATTTGAAGCTTGTGGGGTAAGTTTTAGATTGATCTGTTAAGGGCTGTGAGGGGGTGGGGGGGTCAGCATTGATAAAATTTGGATGTGGATATGTTCATTAGAGCCACATAAATTGGCTTACCAAAAATTGTGATTCGGGGTCACTTGTAACCATAATTAGGAAGAGTCAAATATTGACGCAGTTTGTATATTTTTGACGATAACTTATGCTGTATTTGTCCGATTTTGTTCATTTTTGACACACAGATGCATGGAACCATAAACATTCTGTTTAATTTCAAATGAAAATATGAAACGGTGTGGCCAAAAACTGCGAAAATCTACTGCGGGGATCGGGAAAGATATTGACATGATTTAACAAACTTCATCTGCTGAGGAAATATGTGCACCAGCTGGTAAAGTTTGGTGCCTCTAGCTCTTCTAGTCTCCGAGATCTAGGCGTTCATACAGACGCTTGGCAGTCGGTTCTTCGCGTGTAGTCCGCTCGGCTGACTGGCGTTTGGACTCTGGTGTGTAGTGATGGAGCCATGTTTCATCCATTGTGATAAATCGACAAAAAAACTCGTTTTTGTTAAGGTTGAAAATCGCTAAACTTTGCACTGAATCATCAACTCGTTGTTGCTTTTGATCGACTGTGAGCTCACGCGGCACCAATTTTGCACAAAGCTTTCGCATGTCCAAATATTCATGCATTATGTGTCCAACACGTTCCTTTGACATCTTTAGAGTCTCAGCTATCTCGAACAACTTCCTTTTACGATCACCCAAAATTATTTTGTGCACGAAAACATCAAATTTCGTCCGTAACAGCCTCTTTTGGGCGTCCACTGCGTGCATCGTCTTCGGTCCTCATTTCGCCACGCTTATATTTTGGAAAATCACTTCTTAACCGATGATTATGATGGTTCAGGGGTCCGAATAATGTTTATCAAGCCAACAGAATTTTTTTCGCCAAAAAGCAATGTTTAATCAACACACAAAATTGTTTTTTTTTTTAATGTTTTTCACAATATCAAAAGTAGCTTCACTCAGAATGGTGTATCTCACGAACCAATAGTCCGACAGCTCTCAAATTTGTACACGAATCTTTTGAAGTTTTATACTCACTTAAAGTTATATGGATTCTAGTAACGTCATATATGTAAGCTGTTCAGTGTAAGTTTGCCATCTCGTGAAGACTGGAACAATGGTATACCAGACTGTAATAGCAAGATTACTATTTTTACGAACGGATCTAAACTCAATGATCAGGTGGGAGGGGGTGTTTATTCCGAATCGTTGGGCATTAACGAATTCTGCCGCTTACCAGATCATTGTAGTGTTTTTCAAGCAGAAGTTATAAGTTAATTAAGAATCGTGCTTTAACCGGAAGGGAAATTCAGATCTTGTCTTGACAAGGCTGCTTTAAAGCACTACAGTCAGTTAGGCTCATCAAACACTAGTAATGGAATGTTAAGAGCTTTTACTGAGATGCGCATTAAATTCTTCAATAAATCTGCTTTTGCACCAGGTCATCGAGATATCGTGGCAATTGCAAGGTAGATGAACTAGCTAGACGGGTACAACGATACCACTTCAAACGGATAAGGGTTGGTACCTATACAACTAACAATATGTAAATTGATAATAGATAAAAGTATCATTAATGATGCAAACTATAGATAAGAACAAACTGGTACCTATCGTACTAGTAGGAATACTTGGCCGCAATAGAGCTTGAATAGAACCAAGCAACTTTTAAACTCAGCAGATTAGACATAAGATCTACGATAGGGGCACTTACTGGGCATTGGCTTATTGGTAGGCACGCCAATAGATTGGGCGTGCCGCATTTTGACTACTATAGAAGCTGTCAGGAGGTAGAAGACGAGGAAACAGTGGAGCACCTCCTGTATGGATGCATGGCACTATGCAGTAGGAGACTGAATACAGTGGGTTCCGAAACTTTTGGTAATATTACTGAATTCGATCAGAATAAATAAGAGAAATTCGTTCATTAAATCGCCAGGTTGGTTCAAAGAGGATATAGGAGCGAAAGGACTAACTCAAGTGGCATTATAAAGGGCCTTTCATAGGCCTAGGTGTATCGGAAGACAACCAGTTCTATCTGCCTAACGTCATATATGGGTCAACTTATAAACTTTTCAACCCACCTAGTATCTTCCTATGCCCTTTCATTCAAATGAAAAAAGATTTTAAGCCCAGCTATGCAATTCTGTTGCACTATGTTACATTATTGTTAAGACCTCAAATAATTGGCAAGCAATAAGCCAAAGTTTGGCTGTCAGTAGGATGAGACAAGAGTCTCAGTATAGAGCTAATTAAGTTGCAGTCGGCAATGAAACAATATTTGGTTTGAGAGTACTAAGCCTAATGAGCTTAGCGCAGACTTAAATGTATGTACAGGTAATGCTTATGGCCACACCTAAAAGCAAAAGCCATATGTTAGTTATTGGCTGACAAATACATACATATATAAAATAATTATGTACATATGTACCTAGTTGTGCATGTAGAACGGTTGGAGAATACATAAGTATTTGGTCAAGACGGATGACAGTAAATCCAAAAATTTAAGCTACTTTAAAACTGCGTTCTACTTCAGCTTTTTTGAGGCACAATACAGTTTTTAAAGTTTTATCAAATTAATTTGAATGAAGTAACTAATATAATGTTAAGAACATTAAATCTTAGTAAGTGCTACTTATTAATGCAGCTTGCAAGTGGACATTAAGAATTTCTAGAACCAGATGAGGTAGAAAGCCTCTGGCACTTGGAATTGTGTGGTTAGTTTGAAGACTTTCTGATTCCACGATTGCATAAACATACGAAGTGTGCTCAAAAGGTATCGCAGATTTTTGAATTTTCGCGGGTTACGTACATGCGAATTTCGATTTTTTTGTGGCTTTATGTTGGTACTCATGTCTCTAATTTATGCCGACAACCTCGGCCATTTTGAATGTTTACTTAATTGTTGACAGCTGCTTTGCTTGCAGGTGTTTTGGCTCGTCTTCCATTTTTACCTATTCAAAAAAAATGGATCAAGAATCTGTATCCAATTTTGTGCGCGGATGCTTTCCAAATGTTGGCTGTGACATACGGAGAAGCTACCTTGGACCGAAGCAACGTTTATCGGTGGTACAAAATGTTCCCAGAAGACCGAGAAGATGTGAACGACGAAGAGCGTGCCGAACGCCCGAGCACTTCAACAATAGACGAAAAAATTGATGAAGTGAAGAAATTGATATTGGCCAATCGTCGAATCACCGTTAGAGAAGTTGCTGAGGACCTAGACATATCGAATTGCTCGTGCCATTCGATTTTTATCAATGATTTGGTCATGAGACGGGTCGCCGCGAAATTCGTACCAAAATTGGTTAATTTCGAACAAAAACAGCATTGCATGAACATTGGTTATGAGATGTTGGACTCTATCCGCGACGAACCAAATTTGCTCCAGAGGGTCATAACTGGGGACGAATCGTGGATTTCTGATTATGACGCAGAAACCAAAGCTCAATCATCTCGGAATCCGCCAGAAACGCCCGGATTTGTGGAAGAGCCAAAAACAACACACTAATGATGCCGCAGCCACCGTATTTCCCAGATCTGGCCCCCTGTGACTTTTTCTTGTTCCCTAAACTGAAGAGGCCCATGAAAGGAGACGACGCTACGATTTACGAGATAAAGACGGCATCGAAGGAGTAGCTGAACAAGATAAAAAAAAAAAAAAAAATTTTTGAAGTGCTTCGAAGATTGCAAAAACCGTTGGCACAAGTGTATATTAACTCTATGGGGATTACTTTGAAGGGGACAAAATAGATATTCATGAATAAATAAATAATTTTTGAAAAAACACAGAATTCACGATACTTTTTAAACAAACCTCGTATATCCGGCGATTTCTTTGTAGCAGTGGGGTTACATTTTTCGATTCCAGCTATTTATTGCGAAGCAATAAAAATTATTTTCTTCTATTCACGCTAATAATCTCCAGGTAGTCTTCTTTTAATGTCTTTCCAAAACAAACTTAATAATGCAGATTGCTTTAGAACTAATAGCTGCTACTTGGAAGCAACAAAGTTGCATTCAAAAAGACTTCTCAGGAAATTCCAAAAGTCACCGATTTATCAAACTGCTCTCGTATATACATACATTGCCCTCCAAAGAACTGTATCTCATGCATTTCACCTTTGACTTTTGCTAAATCCTAGAGCACATCATATTTACAACTAAACAAAGACAATGAAAAAATAAAATATCCTGAAGCCGTCAGTTATAAATACTTTATACCACGTAGGGATTTTAGGGAGCACTGTCGGAACCATTAAGCGGGAACATAAGAAACTACTTCAAATGCACTTTCGGTCGCTTCGCCTATTACTTTTACTAATGGTGTAATTTCACTTAAAGTTGTTGCTGATGTGGCATGCGGCATGTGTTGTACTGTTGCAAGGTAAAAGCTGCACGATAAAACCTGCCTGAGCTAGCGGCAAAATGTTGGCTACGCTACAGGGCGTGGCGGGGCAGGGCACACACTTAAATTAAACACCCGCAGCACTTTGGGCAATTCATTTTCATTCCACTTTGACCTGGCAACAAAGCCATGGCAAAGACATGGCCAACAGACCAAGAGTTTGGTTGGCAAAACAACGGCAACAAAACAAGCTACTAACAAAATGGCAACTTGCAACAGCAGCAAATTGTGGCCATGACAGCTTCTTTAACAGCATGGAACAAGATACAAGGACTCTCCTCCTCACATACGCACCAAACAATTATTCACCCAGCATACAAAATGCTCGCATGCGATAATTACACGAATCAGGAGCCCGAAACAGCTGATCGATGCATATGTGGAATTATTTTTATTTTTTGGGACTCATAGAAATTTCAAAATGTTCAATATGTTAATACTAGTGAAAAATACTGAAGATTTACAGATAGACCCCATATTTTTATACTCTGCACCTAAAGGTTCAAAGGGTATACTAGACATGCAATGTATGTAACGGACAGAAGTAGGCGTGGCAGGCTCCAAGATCTCTATGCCAAAATGCTTATGTAACCTCGGATAGCGATTGAGCCATATCCGTCTGTCCGTCTGTATGAGCTCCTAGATCTCAGACACTATACGAGCTAGAGAAACGAAAGTTTACCACCTGACGCGCAGATTTCCTGAGAGGATGAAGTTTGTTGAATCAAGTCAATATTTATCCCCGTTCGCAGCTTTAAGCTAAACCGTTTAATATTTTAATCTGCAATTTGATAGCGCAATGCGTCATGGTTTCATGAATCCCAATGTCACAAAAATAAGCAAAATTAGACAAATACAACCAAAGTTATAGCCAAAAATGTACAACTTTCACTTTTCTGTTCTAATGAACAAATCCACATTCGAATAGTTCAACGTAAAAAAGATTTAATTTTTTTTGTGAATCGGTATAATCCAATTTGAGTAGTAAAGTATTTCACAATAACAATAAAACAAAAAGTAATAAAAATATTATAATTTTATTATTTATTTTTAATATTGTACCTTAGAATTAATTCTAGGCAACAAAGTAGTTTAAAGCCAGAGCAACAAAGGCCTTCAGACTGAACAATATTATAATATTAAACAGCTTAGTTCTATTGTATATACCATCACCAAAAACTTCTGTTAGAAAATAAAGAAAAAAATTGTATATATAATATTTTTATTGATTTAAATTATTAAATTTGAAACATTATTTTGAACAATTAGTTTATTCAAATCGGTCTCCAAAGACAAACATTCTGCAATTGCAACACGCTGCTGTAAAGAAAATCTGAACTCAAGCGGGAAATATAAAATAAAAAGTATAACTATCTAATTAATTTGAACAATTCTGTATGTACGCCTTTGATTTATACTTGAAATTACATGGATATAAATTTCTATCATGAAACCATAAACTTATAACTCGGATGCACTGCGGAAACGCATGGATGTAGCCAGGGTGCTGTTCAAGCAACAAAATATGTTTGGAATACAGGGTCCGGCACTCGAAGTGTAACCAATTAAAAAGGCCATAAATTCATTTTGGAAAATTACCTTTACTCAATTCAAGGTACAAAATGTGTAAAAATAATACGAAATTTAGAAACAGTATTAGTAACGTAAGTAAATCGCTCAATATGGCCACCTTTTGCCTTCACTATGGCCTTGAGACGGTCCAAAAATGAATCGCAAGTTGCCCGAATGTGACTTGCAGGTATTTGGCCCACTCGTGGACAATGGCTTTTTTCAGCGCCTCGAGACTGTTGTATCTTTTAGTTCGGACCTTGCTCTCCAAAATGGCCCAAAGAGAATAATCCATCGATTCGCGTCTGGTGAATTCGAGGCCATTGTGTGGACGTTGTGAAGTTCGGAACGTTGTTTTTCAGCCATTCTTGGTTCACTCGAGCTTTGTGACGGTGCCGAGTCTTGTTGAAACGTCCATGGTCTACCACCGAAATGTTTGTCTGCCCACGGCTTCAAAGCCAACCTCAGAATACTTTTCGATAATATTGCGCATTAACCTTGACGCCAGGCTCGATGAAAACGATTGGAGAGCGCCCATCTGTGGTTACAGCGGCCCAAGCCGTTATCTGTGGCGGGTGCTGCCTCCTGGTGGCCAATCGATGACTCAAATTCTCGTATGAACGGTCCCTCAAGTAAACCCTATCGTTTTGAGAGTTTACGAATTGCTCAATTGTAAAAATTTTCTCGTTAGAAAACACAATGTTCGACAATTGACCGCTTTCGGCCAAGCGAAGCACCTCCTTCGCTCTCTCAAGTCTGACTTGTTGCTGCTTCGGTGTGAGATCATGTGCCTTTTGGATCTCGTAAGGCTTGACCTTGAGATCATTTTTCAGTATGCGACGGATGCTACGGTCAGATATTTTCAGTTCTTTCGCCATTTGATTGGCACTTCGTCGGGGATTTCGCTCAAGTCGCTTCTTCACTTTTTAAACCATCTCACGTGACGTTGCAGTCTTTTGATGACCACTTCCATGACGTTTTGCGATGCTACCAGTATCATTGTAACGAATTATGGTGCGATAAACAAAACTTTATTTACTTTAAGGTGTTCGAGCTCACGAACAATCGCTGGTTGTGATTTTCCAGCTAAATATAATGCAACTACACTATTACGTTTGAAATCCATTACTGATTTTTTTTCGCGTTTACGGCAAAATGCTTTCGTGCGCTTGTAAACAATACTCTAACCTGTCATTTAGCTAACTTACAGACAGCTGATGCCAGTGCTCAGCTGCGCGAGCGGTCTGAATTTGGTTACACTTCGGCGACCCTGTAATTAGTACTTCTAAGTGTTTTATTTCGATGCATTAGATGTAAAAGAAAGATATTAAAAACTGTTAAATAAATTACATATTACTAAAATAAAATTAGAATCTTCTAAATGTAACTGTACTCAGTTGAGTACACTGACAACATACGTAACTAAAATAACTGTTATTTTCGTCGATACTTGCAATGAAGAAACAGCGTTTTACAGCTCATACTAGTTACCGTGGGCTTCAGGAAGCTATCGAAGCTGTGTAACAGGATAGCGAACCATACCACCTGACCCAAGTGGATTGACTGATAAACAGGAGGGTGCCGACGAAGACAAGACGTACCTGGTACTATTGAGGTATTTAGCAATCGAGAGGATAATGGTAGCGAGGATTTTATGCACATGATGACAGTGACGATGAACCCCTTGTGTCAAAACAAAAAAATGTATGCTACCCGCCAATCTTTTTGGAGTCCGAACCCAATCTGGCGCAAATGTACCTTGATATTCTTTTCAGAGTTCAACAGAAGTCTCTGATAAGAAAAGTGCTATTGGTAAATAACTAAAGGGCCTCAACCCTGTATAAATATTTGAAAAGATAATGGATAATGATTAATGACTATCACTCTACAAGGCACTCATCCTTCCAGTGCTTTCTTTACGGCGCGGAAGCCTGACCGTGTCGCTAACTGATGTAGCTGCCTTGGGAGTTTTCGAGGAAAAGTACTGCGCAAAATCTTTGGTCCAATTCGAGTTGGCGATGACTACCGCATCCGCACCAACCAGGAGCTGTATGAGCTCTCAACGACATGGACGTTGCTCAGCGTATCAACATCCAGAGGCTTCGCTGGCTCGGACATGTCGTTAGGATGGACGAGGATGCTCCAGTTAAACGTGTGTTCGATGCGGTAGTCAGCGGCCGTCGGCGGAGAGGACGACCGTGTCTGCGTTGGAAAGACCAAGTGGAAGGCCCTGTCTTCGCTCGGTGTGACCAACTGAGAAGCGCGCGCAAAGCAGAGGCGCCTGGAGAGACGTTTTAAGGCAGGCCGTAACCCGGGTTGGCATGGCCACATAAGAAGAAGAGAATGGATAATGATATTATGTATATGATCATATCCAATAGCCGACTATATGCTAACCAAAACAAGAGAAAATGGGACCAAAAATTGTCCCTTGAAAGGAACAAAGGAAATGAAAAAGTTAGATCGTGCAACTTACGACTGCAGATTTGACAAGAAATGTGAAATATTACTGGTTAGATGGAAAGATAATAGTGTTTGTACCATGGCAACTAACTACGATACCATCGAACCTCTCGGAACTGTCAAACGCTGGAGTCCAATCAAAAAGGAGAAGATAGACGTAGCCATACCACGTTTGTTAAAAACTTATAAAAAAAATATGGGAGTTGTATATGAACTTGACCAGTCTGTCTCATTATATAGAATTGCTGTTCACGGAAAAAAATGGTGATGGATATAATATACATATATGTTAGATATGGCTGTGTCTAATGTCTGGCGTTAAGAATTTAATGTGTAAAGATAATCCTATGGATCAGCTCATGTTCCAAAGTCACGCATATAAAGAAAATCATGACAAACTTCATCAGTTGTCGAAAGGCTGCCTCAAGATGGAGTTGGACATTATCCCCGCAAAATTGAGAAACAGCTGCGGTGTATACTTTGCAGTTCAAGAGTGCGTTGGCAATGCAAGAAGTGCCTCGAAACACTTTGTGTTCAAAACGCGTGCTAGGAAAATTTTCATACTTGGGCGGTCAGTACACTCGATTGAGTACACCCCTATATTTTCGTGAAAATCTAATATTTCCACATTTTTCTTGATTTAAGTTTTCCTTTGTACTTACTTTATTATGAAAATAAACAAAATTTAAAAAAAATATTTGTGGTTTTTATTTGACCTTTAATGGGTTAAACACGACAGAGCGGTTCTTAGGGCTAGACGCAGACACGAAAACAAAACAAAACTTCATATAAAAAAACGCTCGTAAACATTTGGTCGTAAAACGTTCGGATATTATTAGGTTTTCAAAAAAGTCTTGCGGTATTTCCGCAAGCTTGTCTTTGCAAGCGCGTAGTTCTAGTTGTATTCGTCGCATCGGTTCACGCTAGAGCTTTTGGAAAGCTCTTTTCACGTGCTAACACGTGTTTGATTAATTGTTGTTTGCTTTTAGTCGTTCGTGAGTTATAGCGTCGCAAACATGGAGCAAAATAAAGAGAAAATACTGCATATTTTACAGTACTACTACGATAAAGGCAAAAATGCATCTCATGCTGCCAATAAAATTTGTGCAGTTTATGGACCCGATACAGTTTCCATTTCCACCGCACAACGATGGTTTCAACGTTTTCGTTCTGGTGCAGAGGTGATCGAAGATGCGCCACGGTCCGGAAGGCCTGTTGTCGAAAATTGCGATAAAATCGCTGAATTGATCGAAAGAGACCGGCATAGTAGCAGCCGTAGCATCGGCCAAGAGCTGGGCATGAGTCATCAAACCGTTATAAACCATTTGAAGAAGCTTGATTGAAAAAGAAGCTCGATGTATGGGTGCCACACGACTTGACGCAAAAAAACATTTTTGACTGTATGGATGCAGCGAATCGCTTCTGAATCGCAACAAAATCGACCCGTTTTTGAAGCGGATGGTGATCATGAAAAGTGGTCTTTACGACAACGTGAAGCGTAAACGGTCGTGGTCGAAAAGCGGGAAGCCCCAGACGGCCAAGCCTGGATTGACGGCCAGGAAGGTTCTTCTGTGTGCTTGGTGGGATTGGGGGAATCATCCACTATGAGCTGCTCCCCTATGGCCAAACGCTCAATTCGGACCTGTACTGCCAACAACTGGACCGCTTGAATGCAGCACTCATGCAGAAGAGGCCATCTTGATCAACAGAGGCCGAATTGTCTTCCATCAGGACAACGCCAGGCCACACACATCTTTGGTGACGCGCCAGAAGCTCCGGGAGCTCGGATGGGAGGTTCTTTTGCATCCACCGTATAGTCCGGATCTCCCACCAAGTGATTACCACCTATTTCTGTCCATGACGAACGCGCTTGGTAATCGGAAGTTGTCCACAAGAGAGTCCTGTGAAAATTGGCTCTCCGAGTTTTTTGACAATAGGGAAGCGAGCTTCTTTAAGAGGGGCAATATGAAGTTGGCATCTCGTTGGGAACTCGTCATCGAACAAAACGGCGCATATTTGACTTAAATCGCATTATTATAACCAATTTTATGAACAATTGAAAATTCAATAAAAATACCGCAAGACTTTTTTGACAACTAATTATTATTATAGCATTGTTTACATGGTTGTTTTTTTCGCGCTTTTGAGAATTTGCTATTTGTAAACAAAAATCAGCTGATTATTGATAATAATTTCGATAAATTGCACATCTTGTTACTAAACCAACACAGCTGCAACAGCGCTTTAAACCTTTCAAGGCCCAAAATTACCTAAAAATCTGTTTTTTTAGATTCACTGGATGACCCATAAATTTTAAAGCTAATGTAATATCTATGCTATCTATATCTATATTAAAAATTTGGTTGCTCGTGCTCTGAAACCTTTGTTTCGTAATCGCGCCTAAGTATATTTTTGAGCCTATAAAAAGGTCAAAAAATAAACTAACTTTATTTTCTGCCTTGACAGAAAGTTAAAGCATTTAAGAACTAATGTACATATCATAATTGCACATTGACTATTTTTCGTGAATAATATATAATTAACAAAAAATTCTGACAACTACCTGAGATTGGTTGCAAAAATCTTTTAACGCTTGCTATTCGCTTGCAATAATCACCATGAAGGAGGCATTTGTTATTTTGGTGTGCTGCAGGCGCGTTGCTTGATCCAAGCAAATGTGTAGTCACACATTTCTGCATTGAAATTTACGCAGGACTCGCATTCTAACGGGTTATGTGGTGGCTCTGGTCCTAGGCGGGAGGGTCCGGCCCTCGGCAGCGCACAGTCAATGTCAATATAACGCTTGTCATTTTGAATAACAACGCTGACTAAAATATTTTGGTTTAGTGCAATTCAGTCTATAAAAATATTAACAATTTATATACCCGGCTGGTGCTGTGCTCCTACGCGGGAGGCTCTGGCATTCTGATGCGCATAGTCCGTTTCAATTGGAGGCTTGTTACGAGTACGAAGGTTATATGGCGCTTCGCTGACTAAAATATCAAAATATTTTGGCCTAGTGCAATGCAGTCTATAAAAATATTAACAATTTATATACCCGGCTGGTGCTGTGCTCCTACGCGGGAGGGTCTGGCATTCTGCTGCGCATAGTCCGTTTCAATTGGAGGCTTGTTACGAGTACGAAGGTAATATGGCGCTTCGCTGACTAAAATATCAAAATATTTTGGCCTAGTGCAATGCAGTCTATAAAAATATTAACAATTTATATACCCGGCTGGTGCTGTGCTCCTACGCGGGAGGGTCTGGCATTCTGCTGCGTATAGTCCGTTTCAATTGGAGGCTTGTTACGAGTACGAAGGTTATATGGCGCTTCGCTGGCTAAAATATCAAAATATTTTGGCCTAGTGCAATGCAGTCTATAAAAATATTAACAATTTATATACCCGGCTGGTGCTGTGCTCCTACGCGGGAGGGTCTGGCATTCTGCTGCGCATAGTCCGTGTCACTTCGAGGCTTGTTAGAAGTACGCAGGTTATATGGCGCTTCGCTGGCTAAAATATCAAAATATTTTGGCCTAGTGCAATGCAGTCTATAAAAATATTAACAATTTATATACCCGGCTGGTGCTGTGCTCCTACGCGGGAGGGTCTGGCATTCTGCTGCGCATAGTCCGTGTCACTTCGAGGCTTGTTAGGAGTGCGCAGGTTATATGGCGCTTCGCTGGCTAAAATATCAAAATATTTTGGCCTAGTGCAATGCAGTCTATAAAAATATTAACAATTTATATACCCGGCTGTTGCTGTGCTCCTACGCGGGAGGGTCTGGCATTCTGCTGCGCATAGTCCGTGTCACTTCGAGGCTTGTTAGGAGTGCGCAGGTTATATGGCGCTTCGCTGGCTAAAATATCAAAATATTTTGGTTTAGTGCAATGCAGTCTTTAAAAATATTAACAATTTACATACCTGAGCGCTTACGCAATCGTCCCATTTTTTCAGAGCAGACACAATTTGTCTTTAGGGCTACACTATTTCCAGCAAAGTAATCAAAAACAAATTGGCCTGCTGCTGGCTCACTATATTTATTGGTGCTCAATAAGTATCGATAGATGTTGCTAGCAATCGCTATCGTGATGATTTTTATTATTTTAAAAAAGGCATAATTTAGCTTATAATATGGAAATTTTTGATGGCATAGACTTACTTGATATGTTATGTTTAAACAGCATATTTTTGTTGCCCAATAATCAGCTGCTAAAGCGATCTTTATTAATGTTAATCACGAATAACCGACCACCGGTTTAAAAGGCGTTTACGCTTCCGACGTCCACAAACATAACATATAAGTTTTATAAAAATTCCATAATATAAAATATAGCAAATATATGACCGTCGAATTGAAAACTTTTAAGATTCTTATAATAGCCTGGCTCGTGATCGAACTTTTCCAGTTCAAAGAGAAAATAGCGTACGGAAAGTCGGGCGCGGACGACTTTGGGATACCCTGTACCACTAGCTTGCACTAAAATCCGGTTCCTTCACAAAAAACCAAAAACCTTAGCAAAAAATTTTTTTTTTGACCAATCGTTCCTATGGCAGCTATTTGATATAGTCAACCGATTTCAATAAAATTTGACACAGTGCTTAAATACCTTAAAAAAGATCTGAATGCCAATAATTAAGTTCAATTATCTTTACAAACAATCCAAACACATCGAATTTTTTTATATAAAACTTTTTTTTGGACCGATTGGTCCTATGGGAGCTATATGATCTAGTCAACCGATTTGGATTAAATTTAGTACAGTGCTTAGGAACTATAAAAAACTCAAGAATATCAAATTTGGTCCCAATATCTTAACAAACAAACGAAACACAACAAATTTAGTTAAAAAGTCGATTTTTTCGAAGATCGGCCCTATGGGAGCTATACGATATGGTCTACCGATTTTGTTCAAATTTGGCACATTGCTTAAGTGCTCTAAAAAATTTCCAAACGCCAAATCTGGTTACGATATCTTTATTAAAAAACGAAATATACCGAATTTTTCTTTAAAAAGTTATTTTGGCCGATCGGTCCTATGGGAGCTATATGATATAGTCAACCGATTTTGATCAGATTTGGTACAGTGCTTGGGAACTATAAAAAAGCTTTCGAATGCCAAATTTGGTTCGATATCTTCATAAACAAACGAATTATTCATTTAAAATATTTTTTGCGAGGTCGTCTGAAGCAATCCTATGGGAACTATATAATTTAACCCCGATATCAAAAAAATTTGTCTCCTATAAAATAATATGGGTAGATATCTAATGCGGAAGTTTGGTTTCTTTAGCTCTTACCATCTCTGAGATCTAGGCTTTCAAACGGACGGACAGACGGACATGGGTATATCGACTTCTGTAGTCCCCCTGATCATATTTTAGGTGACTTTGGGGTGTCTCCGACCACTCCTTCTATATGTTACATACATTTTCGGCTTGCAAAAATTAATAGACCATTTGTACCATACTGTACAGGGTATAAATATTGCCCCATTACCAGGACATGCACTTGGTCTGAGACCTTTGACTTTTGGGGAGTGTCACGAAGTACGAAAGTCATATGGAAAATCTTCACAATTATTCCGTTACTGGGTCACAAGGGGTATGGCTCTATTTTGACGAAAATCTGCGTCACGTAATCTATAGAAATTCCTTTAGAAGAGCATTGTGCTAGTCGCTAAGGCATATGACATTTAGTTGTGTGCCCTGCTGACAGATGTTATTTTAAAAATATCAAATCAAGTCAAATGAATGCTCCATGTTGTCTGCCTAATCGGTTTATGCTTCGTCTGCTACTTGGATGACGTCTTGGCTTACAGCCTAGGCAACTGCGGCCCAGAACCCACCCCCTACGAACCCACATCCATGCTCTATGTTGCAAAATATTTGGTTAGCCATCTTAATACTTAATACTATATGCCTCGAGGTATATTGAATTATAGAAATTTTTAGAGTAAAGCTTTATTTGGCAAGCTTAATAAACATGTATTAATTTTAATAATTTGAAACTCATTTATTTAGGTAAACACAAAAAATAAAAGCATTGGGACTGTGTATACATAACAATGTATGTACATATATAAGCATAACTTTCTTGCAGCAATACAAATTTTCGACGATTATAAATATCATTCTTCAGCTATCCTTATTATTTCACAATTTAATTCAAGCATCACTCATAACAACAAAAACTTTTAAACATTACTTATTTTCAAATCAAATCTCTTACTTATTTATGCTGGAAATGTATGTACATATATAAATAAATCTTAGCGGTTTTTCGATATTCCTTCGCAATGTTCTGCTTAAGTTCGATAAGCTGCCGTTAAACGATAAGTGCATAAAAAAAAATTTAAGGCGCTCACTATTCCGTTCACATATTTAGTAAGCAAACTAAACTAATGCATCGAACTGCATTGCTTAAGCATTGCAATAAGTAATAAACATAAATAACATATCATAACATAAATACTAAATATAATCGGTCCAACCAACAAAATGTAATCTGGCAACATTGTTTTATCGTTTTGCAGCCTGCACGCTTGCGCATTAATTCTCTTTTTGAACGTGTGTACACACTTAACACTAAACAGTTATTATTTTTGTCTGTAGCTGCTTTTGCCAGCATCTTTTATTTATTGTAAATGTTTATTAAAAACCAAAAGTGTAAATGTTTATTTGTTGTGTGTAAAAATAAGTTTGCGAGATCAAATCAGAGATCAGCAAGATTCTCCAGCTTGGGTTTTGGTAAACAAACCAATGCCACACGTACATGTACAGGAAAGGTGCCTGAAGCAGGAAACACAAAAACAAGAATATCAGGGAGCACTTTAACAAAAGCTGTAGCTGCAGCTAGCCCAAGAATGGAAACCCAAACCGTAAGTCATATATATACTATATGTGAAATAATTGTAAATATTAATTTTGTTAAATTTGTGCTATTAACTACTTTTAGCAAATAAACAATGGAAAAATGTGCCCTCCATAAACTGCATACATATACATACATTGATAAATGGTTCTGCTGCTTTTCATATACTCGGGGCCCCAACAACAACACTTACCCTACGGCGGACTTCAAGTCATCAAGCACAGCACTGGAGCACATGACCAAAATCACTACAGCCCACCACCCGGGCGGGTGACTGGCGCCGGCACTGAGGCATATTTCTTCTTGAAAACGAGCTGATGGGAAGTGCATTTGGTTACCCGCTGTTCCAACAGCTAATGAAACAAGATTTTAGGATGGCAATGCTGTAAACGTTTCCGCGTACGGGTCAATTATAGCGCTTATCAAATTCGACTTTATCGAATGACAGACAACGCAGTATCGGTAAACAATGCAAAATTTATTATTGCCATTCTACTGGAGTCAAGGCCAAACTTTATCAGAAGAAGTGCAAATTTGCATATTTTATCAATATACTGCAGCATATGGGAACAAGTCTTGGGTCACCTATTCTCATGATTTCTTTGTGTTGAATGTTCTAAAATATCCGTAAGTTCATTTTCTTATTTTAAAGCTTATATGTTTTTATTTTTTGTACGCAGTACCTATAGGAACAAAGGGTATACTAGATTTGTGAAATGTATGTAACGAACACAAGAAGGCGTGGCAGACCCCAAGACTTTCATACCAAAATACTTATTATATCGAGTAGCAATTGAGCCATGTCCGTCCGTCCATCTGACCGTCCGTATTACCACCAAGATCTCGGAGACTGTAATAGCTAGAAATACAAAACTTTACCACCTGATCCGCATATTTCCTGAGAAGATAAAGTTTGTTGAATCGTGCCAATATCGGTGGCATGACTTAACGCCAGAAACGATATCTGCTATTATGATAATTTTTAACACGGACTTAAAGCCAGATATTGTTTCTGAAGGTGAATTAGGTTTTATGTACTGGGAATAAGTGAGTGAAATGTGACCTAGACGAAGACGTTTCAATTTCATTTCGTCTAACCTAGTTAGAGTAGAGTTTTCAGAAATCTGATAAAATTTGTGTAATATTCGTTTTTAATTTATTATTGATTTAATAGCAGTTTGCTGTTTTGAAGAAGTTTTAAGTTAATTTTTGTTATACAGGTTGTTTAGATATGCACAAGGATAATTGTTCCACTGCCAACTTGTTGCAATTGGACTCTGTAGTCGACGGCTGCAATAAATTTCTGGCTAGCCAACTAGATCCATCCAACAGCTTGGGAATTGCCTTATTTGCGGCACAGCGTAACTGTTAGGAAGCGCTGAAGCATATATTTGTCAACATTTTCCAGAGGTTTGCAAGACCCAAGAGTTTCTAAACCACAGAATAACCATATAATGGATGCAAACATTGGCGGTGGTGACGTACACGACATGCTGTGTATATCCAAACTATCCACTGAAGAAACTTATCGTCCATCTATTGTATTTCTGCCGCGCACATTTATTAATTTGTGCTTCAGCATGATCGCAGTAGCAAAAAAGATTGCGATCGGAACGTTCCTTATTTTCCAACTACACTATAACTAAGCTATTGATGAGTGATTAAAAATATTTTAAAATGTCTGTTTTAATTAACTAAATTAACTAAGTTCAGCCTTCAACCTTTATAACCTTTATAATATTTGTTAACATGTTGATGTAGTGCACTTATTCTTAAATTTAAAGTTTCAGATCATAATAAATGATACAAATAAGGCTCAATCTCAGTCCGTTCCGTGGCGAAGGCCACGTTGCTTCTGGGTTGCTAGATTTTTATATGATATTATTTAATAGAACTAAAAATTTACATTAGTGCCCAAGACTTTGGAGAAATCTATAAAAACAAAATTTCCAAAATTACTTTACTTTATGGCTTTTTCTAATAGTTCCGTTGGTGTTTTTAAATTCGTTACAAATTGTTCCCATTTAAAAAGCTTCGTGTAATTATAGTTCTTCTTGCACATGTGCTTAGGTTCAAGATAAAATATGTGCCGAATAAATTATATATAAAGAGAGGTTTCGGTATATAAACAAACTACTACCTAAAAGAACATTTTGGTACGTTAAAAAGCAATCGAATATTTTATTCAAATTATTGAAGTTAAAAAAATAAAATACCCTGAGTTTTGCAATACCAAATAGTTTTGTTCTATTCGTATTACCTAATAATAATAGTAAATAATGAGATGTTCAACCTTATATAAGCAAAATTGCTTTATTTTTACCAAATTAATTTTTTTTGTCTAAAGTATAAATATAAACTGTGAATAATTCCTTACAATCATAATGTTCCGTTGATTTCTGGCGGAAATCGAACTATCTTAACTGTCATTTTGGTGTAAAAATTCACGATCCGAAAACCCAGTAAGAAGCTGTAAAATATAAAATTCAACTTCATAACTGAACGTTGAATTCCAATTTTTTTAAGATTTAAAAATTTTCCTTTGATTTATTGCCAATCTAGAACAATTTCAACTGCCACATGGCTCAGCATTTTGGTATAAATGACTGTCATGCCTCCTTCTATACGTTTTCTACATTGCACAAATCCTTTTGTACCTATAGGTACAGGATATATGTACATATATAAGGTTGTCAAAAAAGTCTTGCGGTATTTCCGCAAGCTTGTCTTTGCAAGCGCGTAGTTCTAGTTGTATTCGTCGCATCGGTTCACGCTAGAGCTTTTTGGAAAGCTCTTTTCACGTGCTAACACGTGTTTGATTAATTGTTGTTTGCTTTTAGTCGTTCGTGAGTTATAGCGTCGCAAACATGGAGCAAAATAAAGAGAAAATACGGCATATTTTACAGTACTACTACGATAAAGGCAAAAATGCATCTCATGCTGCCAATAAAATTTGTGCAGTTTATGGACCCGATACAGTTTCCATTTCCACCGCACAACGATGGTTTCAACGTTTTCGTTCTGGTGCAGAGGTGATCGAAGATGCGCCACGGTCCGGAAGGCCTGTTGTCGAAAATTGCGATAAAATCGCTGAATTGATCGAAAGAGACCGGCATAGTAGCAGCCGTAGCATCGGCCAAGAGCTGGGCATGAGTCATCAAACCGTTATAAACCATTTGAAGAAGCTTGGATTGAAAAAGAAGCTCGATGTATGGGTGCCACACGACTTGACGCAAAAAAACATTTTTGACCGTATGGATGCATGCGAATCGCTTCTGAATCGCAACAAAATCGACCCGTTTTTGAAGCGGATGGTGACTGGCGATGAAAAGTGGGTCACTTACGACAACGTGAAGCGTAAACGGTCGTGGTCGAAAAGCGGGGAAGCTGCCCAGACGGTGGCCAAGCCTGGATTGACGGCCAGGAAGGTTCTTCTGTGTGTTTGGTGGGATTGGCAGGGAATCATCCACTATGAGCTGCTCCCCTATGGCCAAACGCTCAATTCGGACCTGTACTGCCAACAACTGGACCGCTTGAATGCAGCACTCATGCAGAAGAGGCCATCTTTGATCAACAGAGGCCGAATTGTCTTCCATCAGGACAACGCCAGGCCACACACATCTTTGGTGACGCGCCAGAAGCTCCGGGAGCTCGGATGGGAGGTTCTTTTGCATCCACCGTATAGTCCGGATCTCGCACCAAGTGATTACCACCTATTTCTGTCCATGACGAACGCGTCTTGGTAATCGGAAGTTGTCCACAAGAGAGTCCTGTGAAAATTGGCTCTCCGAGTTTTTTGACAATAGGGAAGCGAGCTTCTATAAGAGGGGCATTATGAAGTTGGCATCTCGTTGGGAACTCGTCATCGAACAAAACGGCGCATATTTGACTTAAATCGCATTATTATAACCAATTTTATGAACAATTGAAAATTCAATAAAAATACCGCAAGACTTTTTTGACAACCTAATATTATATATTAAAAAACTTACATGTTACGATTTTAAATTTTAAGAGTTACAAAATCCTCAGCGTAATAATTTTAATAATAATCGAATTATGTTTATTGCAGACATCAGGAGCCAGCTAGAAGCTGCTCGGCCACCATAACTTCCTGCAACTGCAATTGAATGAGCCACAATATGTTTAAACCATATCATCATCCAATGTCGCATTGTTATATTCATGATCTGTCTCTGTGCGATCTGAAATCATTTTGGTATTTGAAAGCACGTTGGTGAATCTTTGAACCTCCAGTCAACAAATATATATTGTCTTCCTAAAATTATAAAATGCTTTTTGAATTTTCAGAACTTCTCCGATCACCGCCTTCAGGTGTGAGCAATGACTACAACAAATGAACCGTTTGAACCTAAATTGCCATTGGTTATCATATCAGTATTATCACGGTCTTTGACCTTTACTTTCGTAACTGAACGGATATATTAGAGAACTGGCACAGATGGTCTTTAGTACATGTATCGAAAATGAATAAGAATTTGAAGTGTTAGTCTCCTGGATGCATTTAACTTTGTTTTTCATGATACCAAGTGCTGCCGATGCCAGTTGATTGTGACATCGTCTTAACTGTTTCATGGCAGAAATCGGGTATTGTAGTAACGTTCAAAGAGTTGTCCAAGCTGATGTGATGCTTGTTACTAATTGCCATGGATCAATCGTACAGATCATTCAAAATCAAGATTCATCGCACTAAATATTAACATTGTTACCATGGTAAACTTGCAGCTGGCGACAGAAACTACACAAGAATAATTGATGTTTTCAAATGATATAAGACTACAACATAGAGTCAATGGATTGATTATAATTTAATGCCTACATTGATTTGCGAAGTAAGCTTTCATTTATCTTTCCGCTGGATCTGGTACAGTCAATATGAACGAATACAAATTTTGTGCATTTTTAGAATTGTTACCAAAGTGGATCAGACGCTGTATTATTGGTAACAATTGCGCACTGGCGCCATCTATTACAGTCTTAAAAGAAGTCATTCCACCATGCATTACTATATATAGCATTTATACAACCAGAATTGAGTTCTTCAAAACTTCAAGTTTGAATTCCCTGAAACAATTCAGATATACTTAAACAAGCACCTATGAAGCGAAAGACAAATCAAATTTACAGCGCTTATGCTTCTTATATGCAGCTCCAAGAATTTTCAACCTAGGCGTTCAGATAATAGAAGACGTATGATAACTTCAACAATTATTAATGTTGTTTGCTTTGCTCACGAAAACAGTTCATGGTACAAAACGCTAAAATTGATCTTAATGAATCGTTACAAAATTTTTAAATGTTCCAGTTACTTATAGTCAATTTAAAATAATTATTACTGCTACCTCGATTTTAATCGCATACGAAAACTCCAGAACGCGCTACATCTAAAATTTAAAAATGGTATTAATTTATTATCTGGCTATTCTAAAGGGGACTTACCTTCAGCGACATAACAATGGTGGAAAAATCAAAAATCTAAAGCAGGAAATGGTATTGTTGCTTCCGCTCAGAACAAGCTTCATTAATAAAACATGATTGCCAGAATGGCTCTAAGTCTAATTTATAATCCTACGAAATCAAACTTAAATAAATTGAATGTCAGAGAAAATGATGAAGACAATTGGGAAGCAGGTATAGAAAAAGAGATTTGAGGGTGCCTAAAGTAGCGGATGTTATCCAATTGCAGGCGAAAAAGAACTTAGAGCGTCTTGGATTTCATTCCAATTTGTTAGCACGACTGCTGAATTCAGAAAGACCGTCTTCCAAAATAAATGTACATCCAAAAAAAAAAAAAAAAAAAAAAAAAAAATTTGTTGTACATACATGTATTAATGATTCTGTTTAGTCCTTAATTATCTTTTCTTCTTGAATATCTTTTAATTTGATAAAGTTGCAAGTTGCACGCTTAGACCCTTCAAGGTTTTAGGCATTAAAAACATTCGAAAGCTGTTAATGTTCTTGGTATCAAATAAAACAAAATTATGTATAGTTATTTAAATATAGAATACATTTATTATTTTGCAATTAAATACATTTTCAAAGATTATTACAATAACTTGGGCATGATTTTGTTTCATACATTTCTTATTGATAGTTTAAAACTAATACAATTTTTTTTTATATAGGTCTCAGCAGATTTTCCTGCTCCTGCTTTTTTGCTATCAATGCCGCCAAAAGCTACACCCTTTCCAGCATTCCTACTAAGACGATCAACCGCCCTCCACCAGTCGTCGTTTGTCTGCTATTTCACAAGGTGCAATAAACTATTACACAATCCTAGGAGACATCAGAAGTATGCCACGATCATCTCAATTACCACCGTGACAACTAAATTGATCCAAGAGAAAATTATGGAAATGTAGTACTTACTATTCTGTGGCTCTCAGCTATTGCGTTAAATTAGTCAGGTGATATACCTTCAGACATTAAATTTTCCGAACCTGGGACAGCTGATAGAGAATACTTAGGTCACATCTTGCCGGTCCTTAAACAACCGGCAGAATTCAGAACTTTGA
Organism: Chymomyza amoena; assembly: GCA_037043745.1. Lineage (NCBI taxonomy): Eukaryota > Metazoa > Arthropoda > Insecta > Diptera > Drosophilidae > Chymomyza > Chymomyza amoena. The sequence continues at coordinate 32,683 of JBAMAX010001332.1, forward strand.
GCAAACCGTCTAGTCAAATGTCGATCCAGAAGATCATTACCATACTGGTAATTTCAAATTTTAAATGTTCGTCATCATAGCCACGTTTTGTTCGTTCATTCAAGAGTGTTTTGAGCTCGATAATTACACCAGCACGTGTACTGTGACCGCGAGAACTGAATTGAACCAGTTCGTCCACTAACGGCCGCAACAGATTATCAAGCGCATGTTGTCGTTATTAAACTAATCGATTACTGGTGCACTGACAAAAGTTATTTTAGTTAAACTACGTGCCAAATCATACAACGAAGAGCAAACCCAAGTCAACAAGATGTCGCCGAAATTTCCAAAAACGGTTGGGACCGACTACGAAATTTTGGTAGACATTATGCAGACAGAAGCGTAGTCGCAAAGGGGGTTGAAACGTAGTTTCGGCATGAATTTATTAGAGATGCGAGCTCTCTTGCTAATGTTTCGTTCCATACGGCTTTTTAGAGAGTCATGAAAGTCAACTAATCCGCAAATCTGAGATGTGTTTAACTACAAGAGAAGCTTACGATGTTTATAAAAAAAAAAAATTCAAAAGTTTGGCAGGACACCGTCTAATTGCCCTACTAGTATGTTTGTTTATATATATAGTTATAGTTTGTATAAAAACTCTTGGGCTTCTTAATTCTCACTTCGCTCTACATGATGCTAAAGGCTGTTCCAATCAACTTAATTAATTAATTCCATTTTTTGAATTCTATTACACTTGATTAAATTTATTCATAGAGCAGCGGACATCGAATGTAATTTTTAAGTTAAAATATTTAAATTAATGTTGTTTCATTTATTTCTACGATTCCTGTATTTAAGGCTTTTTACTTATGATATAGGTTTTTTCAAGCTTTTTTGATGCTTAAAAAGCCATTCATCAAATACGCTCTCGCAATGCCAGTGCTTGCAAGCCTGGAGGTAGAGAGTGCAGAGTTTCCAGCAGCAATACGGTGTGCGTAGTGGATCGATCTCTGTCTGAGCGGCTGCCCATTTGGGCACAACTATGGTGAGAGTTGTTTTTTTTGCCTGGAGATGTGTTAGGCAAAGAAGGTATAGCTAAGCATCAAAGCGTATATTATTGACACGTGCAGAGGGTTCTGATCTCCAGAAGAAGTTTTCCAAACCAGCAATGTCTTGGAGCACTGCATTGCTGCAGCTGGGTGCAGAAAAATCTCCGCTGCTCTCAAGGAAATCATCATCGCTTGCGTTCATTTTGAATTTTTTTGGTTTGAAGGGATCACAAAGGGGTTCCGAATCAGATTCCAGCGCTTTTGCAGATAGCTTTTCGTGACCGTCATCTGCTGCTGCTGCTGCCTGGGTAACGCTGCTCTCAGTTGAAACTGACACATATTCTGCTCCAGATGTTTGCTGATTAGTCGTAATACTTTTATGGGCTTGAAAATCAAACTTACCTGCATCCCATGATGGCGCCTTCTTGCGACTGCCAGTGCCTGCTTTGCTGGAGCTGCCTCCAGCTGGGTTGCACTGTTCGGAGTTATTTGCGTCGGCTGCATCCTTTTTTAATGTTTTTGGAACCGTTTGAGCCCCAGGCAGATCTATTTGTACTGCATCTTTTGACATCATATTGAGGCGCCATAAATAATTAAACTCCTGCAAAACTGCCTCATCGTAGCCTTCATCGAGAAAGTCATCTCGCATATCGTTAGTAACATTGTCAATTATGCTGCTATAAAGTGGAATTACTTCTTTTTGGCAATTCGGAATATCCACCTTCTTGTTCTCCATTTTACGTTTTCCTCTTTTATTATGCAAAAGAAAATAACTCTTAGAAATAATGACAAAACTATTTATATTTTTTGACAGCTAAGCCAGATTTTGTTTGTCTGTACAACACCCATGCATGTTATTATCGATGCCGATACCGATATGCTGTATTGCTAAATCGATTAGTCGAAATGGGAATACAGAAAAAGCGTGAGCCCTAATTTCGCTGATATCTGATATCATTAGACTTGTTGTTTATTAGTTGCAAGTTGCACGCTTAGACCCAGGATGATAATGCCTTAATAGCAGTTTGGCTATCTAAATAAATATATGTTAATATGTTTGCTCCCCTAGTTTCCTTGAGAAGGATCCAAATTGTGCAGATCTCTATGACATGAATCTCCGCTTGCAAGACGCTGGGTCAGATGCTCATTGCGGTTGAGATTCTGGAGTTGGGTCCAACGATTGGACCCATCCGTGAACCATTGTTACCTCCGGGGGTTTCCACAGGGGCTGCCAACAGCCCATGTCTAAAGCTACTTTCATATATCATCTGGTAATTTTGCATGATTTTTTTTGTTATAAGGGAAGCTTGCAAGTACTGTGAGTGATCTTAGTCTAGTCTTAAAATTTTTGATTTTCATACCAATGTAGGCATCTTATTTTCATTTTAGATTTGACTACCTTACAAATTTTCATTACTATTTGGATATCCAACGTAAGAACAATATATTGTGAAAATAAAAATTTCTTTTATTGAGTACCTTTTTTAAATCTTACCATGGCCAATTTGGTGGAGGAATACATTTTTCTTGTGAACTGTCATCATCCCACATTGGGAGATGACATATATGATGTTCTCGAAAAGGCCGGTGCCACCGAAACTCGAAAGAGTATAACGTTTGACGACTTGAAGAGTAAGTTGCATTTTCGAGACACCATATAAAACTAGCTTTTGAACGATTTGCGTTTTTAGAGCGTTTTAAAGCCACAACTGGCAAAAAATTTCCCATCGAAGGAGCTTTGGATGTGCAAATATCTTATATACAGTAGTTGCCCTATATATGCTGCTACAGCATTGGTGATGGCTACTATCGTTTCTTTGCTATGACTAATTTT